>JAOWBH010159635.1:970-20051 GCA_028566215.1 Silene coronaria
TATTTGAGGAAAAGCTGTATGTTGCAATCAGCAAGGAAATCGAAGGAAACTGGTCTATCTTGACATGGGCTTTGCAAAATTCGGGAGGAAAAAAAGTGTGCATTATTCATGTTCAACAAACTACCAAGAAAATTCCCACCGGTAGTATGTATCATCCAATTTTGTTTGACTTCATATTTGGAGGCTAGACAAATATTTGGATAAGACAGTTCTACACCGCACAAGGTCGAGGATTTAGTTATCAGGGCGGTTCTTTAAATTTTTAAGTTTAAAACTTGCCTATAAAACCAGTGTAAAACCGTCTTACCATAGACCCATTATTATACTTTGTTTGGGCTAGTTGTAAATTCTTTGGTATGCTCTTGTTCTTGAATGACTTTTGTAGTTACGTTCTTGTAGATGGCTATGGCTATATGCCTCCAAATACATTTGTAGAAAAAGAAGCCCAGTATTCCAGAGAGAAGGAAAGGGAAGAAGTGTTGGCTGTTCTCGATGAATGTCTCCATATTTTCCATAAATCTGGGGTAATGTTATCTTCTTTTAATTAGTTTGTTAAATCCTCCTGGAAACTTTAGTGTTAAAATGTTTTAACCTATATGATATTATTGCATGCGAGAAGAGATAAATTTTAATTCTTATATAAACCAATTAGTCCTCTCGAGTCCCGACCATTGTTGCAAAGCTCCAAGCCATATGATGTCACATGTGAGATGAGACAGAATTAATCACTTTATACACCATGTAATGACTCCGTCCTGAGCATTACCAATTGATTTCCAATCTAATGTGCTTTAGTTATGTGAAATTTCTCACCTTTTCTTAGCTGATGCCTGATCCATCTTTAAATTCTTATTTTGAGTAGGTGCTCATAGAAAAACTATACTTTGAGGCTGATTCTATTGAGAAGGGCATAGTACAACTTGTAGAACAGCACAACATTGAAAAACTTGTAATAGGAGCTGCAGCAGACAAGCATTATTCAAGGTACTCAATACATAAGCCACATAAAATGTCGTAGTATGTGCTTATTTCACCTGTAGTGTGTAATGTGTAGGTATATTTTTGTTTTAGCTTAGGCTTGATTTTGACTTTATTATGAAAATACAACATAGCTGAGTTGAATTCTTTGTCATGAAAACAGGAGAATGGCAGTAAGGTCTAAAAAGGCCATTTATGTTGAGGAAAATTCACCCCCTTTCTGTCACATCTGGTTCTTGTGCAATGGTCATCTTATACACACCAGGTAAAAATTCCGTCTTTGTGTTTGTTACTAAATAGTACTCCCTCCATTCTATTCTATTTGATTCAATACTAGTATAGATCCCGTACTATAGTACGATATTTGTAGAGGGTTGTATTAGAAAAAGGTGTAGTTAAAATGTTGCCATTAATTATTTTTACATTTAATAAATCTACTATCTATAAAGTTTTGTATTAAAGACGATTAAATTATTCTTCTGGGCCACCTATAATAGTTGAGAATTCATTTTTTTTATGGAATTTGGCCAAAATGGGAGTTATTTAAAAGGTATTTTAGAAGTCGGATATTTTTTAGGAGGTTAATTTGGAAAAAATATTTATAACTTGAATGCCGACAAAGATTTAAAAAACTTAACAAATTACATCTCTATATTTCTTGATTTGTAAGTTAATAATTTTTTTTAATAAATGCAATCAGATTAGTTAGAAAGAATTAGGTAGAATAACATTGAGCGGGTATTTGAGCGATATTTTTGTCAATTAATGGAACCAAATTAAACAGTGGGAGCGATATTTTTGTCAATTAATGGAACCAAATTAAACAGTGGGCCCACTTACTTCATTAGTCATTAATTAGTCAGAATTTGTCAAGAGCAATAATATTAAGGAGGGTTTTTGAGCAGAAATTTTTAAGTAGTACTCGTATTAATCTTTAGTATATAGGGGATTAATGTGTGTTTTTTTTTGTTCAAAATAGATTGACTACAATATTAATTGATTTTAATATATTCTTGGTGAAAATAAAAGAGGTTTAATTCCAATTAGTGTAATTTTTTTTGCTCAAAATAGATTGACTATAATATTAATTGACTACAATATATTATTGCTGAAAATAGAAGCGGATATCTTTTAGCAAGGAAGCAATTGAGCGGGAAAAATGAGCGGGATTACCCTAAACTTGTTAATCTTTTAGTTTATACTTTATAGGGGATGTTTGTGGAATAATGTGAGATGTATTTTTATCAAACTTATAGAGTTAAATTGAATGGAGGGACTAAGGAGTAGTAACCACTCCACTAGATATTAGTCATCTAAGTTTGTATGACTTGTAAAGAGGGTGTTTGTACCATATACGAAACCTCACCCATGTGAAAACATAGAGAGTTCCAAATTATCCAAATTGAAAATTGCGACAAAATTTGTGTTGATCCTATGTTACTACAACTCTTCAGCTATATCCGTGTCTTTACCCGACACCTGCGGATATGGGTACGCGCATGCGTATGGGTATGGGATCTTTACCACCTGCAAAGACAATATTACATGGCTTAAGTAAAAAGGAAGGGAAGGGTCTATAAAGCATATATAGTACTCCCTAGGGTATGATTATTGGCAAGACTCTCCTTAGGGCATCCACAATAGATGAACCTCTAATGGGTTCATTCTCATGCCACATCGTGCCACGTATGCATATATACAAACCTATTTACCTCCTCCCAACAACAAATAAACCTCAAGGTTCAAATTATGGCCCACAAAAGTATTTCACCTATCACATTCTCTCTCCACAAACTAGGATACTAATTTGTAACCATTTGCATATTTTTTTCCTCCAACAATAAAGAGGTTTGTCAACAAACCTCTAAAAAGGTGCACAAACCTTTGTTGACAAACCTCTGGATGCCCTTAGTCTTCAGACTTTGCCACATCAGCTTTCTACCAACTTTTATTATTTTTTTATTGTTCAGACTCACACCTCATACTCTATGCATTAATACATTATCACTCAGACTCTAATTTTTTACTTCATTTGGTTTAAAAAAAAAAATTATATAACACATGGGATTAACTCACTGGATGATTTCCCGATTTCCCTTAAAAGTGGGGCCAAGACATCAAGACTCAACTTAAGAATCTGTCACTCAACTTAAGACTTTGTTAAGACTATGGTAGATTATTGGGAGTCTCTCATGACTCATGAGTCTTGTCTCAATACTCACCAATAATCTTACCTTTATTCAATCCAATGTACCCGTGGGCCCGAGCACAAGTTTAAGAAAATTGTCTCATAAATGATAAAATGTCTTAAATCTCCTTGGACTAAATAGTATTAAAAAGTGAAAGAGAGGATGACCACTTGATGACATTTTTATGTAATTATATGGTTGTTATAAGGATAGAGTTGTCTGAATTTTACCAATGGGTACATTGGATTGGATTGTCCAAAAAAGGAAAGTGGGTACATTGGATTGGATAGAAGGGAGTATGATTTTTGAGAATTTTAACCGTTAATGTTGCACACATCTCATTTCTTTTTAGAAACTCTTAAGATATTTCTTGGTTAGAAACTTTAGAAATTACAATTATTTGTTGAAATGAGGTCCACGCAGGATTAGAAAACCCTGAAGCTGAGATGTGGGACAAACATGCCATTGAAAACATTGGTTTTAGGATGAAACCTTATTGGACTTTTGAAGTGGGCTCTCTCTTCCTTATGGGTGTGGTCTAGACCCTTTTTATGAATTTAACGTGGTATCAGAGGCCACAGTTTGTCGTGGGTTTGATGAATTTAAACTAGGCTCAAATTATGGCACCGGATAAGTCCCTTTTTGGGGGTTTTGTTAATTACCACTCCAGTGAGCTCCCATGGTTTCGCCGTAGTGATCTAAGGGACATCACATGTGTGGGAGAGTCTTAACTCTTAAGAGCTCTTATTATGTGGTTTCCCCACAAGTTAATGTCTCATATTGACAAAATGAGGAGGGAATTCTCTTTATAAACCAAAGAGTTACTTGACCAATCACTAATTGCTCTTAGGTTTAAACTTTCTTGGCTTATGAAGTGGGCTCTCTTCTCCTTATGGGTGTGGCCCAAATAGGTTTTCATGGTTCAACAGCAATATAAAGATGAGATCGAAATGTACATTATTGAGACTAAAATCAAAAGTGGTTTTGGATTGGATGTAGGAAAGCAGAGTCAAGTCCTTGCAAAAATGCCTCTTATGACCCGTTCCCACCTTGCTGGAGCACTGCCAGCAATGATTCTCATTCCTCGTCGATGTTGATGTTTGGAACTGAATCAGTGAGCACCTCTTGCTTGTTTTTGTTTCATTCTTGAGTATTGGTTATTCTTCAAAATTTGATCACTCGTGGTTAGTTGCTTAACTTCTATCAATTGTGGGCAAAAATATGAAACATCACTCATTTGGCTTTGCCTAGTGTTTTTGATTAAACTTTCCTATAATGCTTGATATGTCTCACTTGTAAGAGTGAAAGATACAATCATGTGTTTAGCAAATGTATTGTCAACGCAATTACCCTTCTAAATTTACAACTTTGTTTGCCCCGCTCCAACAGGAGATTGACCTGCGGGCTGATAATTTACGCCGAGTTGCTTTTGAAGGAACACTTGGACTTCGGAAAGCTGAGAAAGAGGCTTTGAGGGATGCCATTCGTAAGGTAGAAGAATATTTGAACTCATACTTTTCACAAGTTCATTTATTTTCTGGACTTTTTGAGAGCGGGTGAGAACATACATTATGACACAAGCATCTGTTGCTTTTTCAAAAATAGAATCCTGACATATTTGTCATTACCTACTTTTTCTGATTCATCTCTTCCTATTTCATTGTGGCAGGCTGAAAACGCTGAAAGACTGTATAACCAGGAATTAAGACTAAGGAGAGCAAAAGAGGTCGAGCTGTCTAAACGGAAGGAAGAAGCCGAAGTTATGAAGAACCACTGGAAAAAAACTTCACATGAATTGCACAAAATGCAGGGTCAAAAATTTTCACTTGAAAGGCTAATTGTGAAATCAAATAAATCCCTGACAGAGTTGGAGGATAAATTATTTTCAGCACAGCAGTCAGTGCAGAAATACGAATATAAGCATGAAGATCTGAAGATGGAAAGGAATAATGCTGTTACAGAAGTTGACAAGCTGAGGAAACAACTTCGTCAGGGACCATCAAGTTCACATGTCCCTGTTTACTTCTCTGTATTCTCTTCCTCAGATTTGAAAAAGGCGACTCAAAACTTCGATGAATCTTTGAAAATCGGGGAAGGGGGATATGGAAGCATATACAAAGGCTTCTTGCGTCAAAATCAAGTAGCAATAAAGATACTTAAACCTGATAGCAGACAGGGTCGTCGAGAGTTTGATCAAGAGGTATGTCTATTTGGATTTAATCTCACTGAACAATATTTCACGCTCTTGCACTTGTTATACTCTCTGTGTGGGTCATTTGTTTAGATATTTCATTTTAACCGCAAACGACTGCGTCTTACCAACCCTCATGCCAACGACCACTCTGCACCAACCCTCGGTACCCAACAACCATTGGTCACAGACCTTTGTTCACTACCCATTAAGTCGCATACACAGCCACTCCCTTACTAGCTACCATCAATACACCTGGGAGGGAGGGAGCAGACCAACTTTATAAACTATCGGCGCATATATTGTTCTTTCCCTTTGGTTTGCAAGTCACCAGATTGATCAACTATTGCTTTTCCTTGTAGGTTGAAGTTTTAGGCAAGCTGCGTCATCCAAACTTGGTCACTCTCGTTGGTGCCTGTCCAGATTCTTCGGCTCTTGTTTACGAGTATCTACCTGGAGGAAGCCTCGAGGATCGACTCATCTGTAAGGACAATGTTCTCCCACTATCATGGCAGACTAGAATTCGAATAGTTACAGAGTTATGTTCTGCCCTCATTTTTCTCCATTCGAGCCGACCTGGCTGCATCATACATGGCGACTTAAAGCCCGCAAATGTACTACTTGATGACAATTGTGTGTGCAAACTCAGTGATTTTGGCATCTGCCGTGTGGTACTGAATAGCAGAATCTCAATGTATCAAACTACATTGATCTGCAATACTGAACCGAAGGGCACAATTATGTATATGGACCCTGAGTTTCTTTTAACCGGAGAACTTACACCTAAGTCTGATGTTTATTCTTTTGGAATTTTATTGTTACGCCTATTGACTGGAAAATCAGCATTGGGAATAGCCAAGGAAGTGGCTAAGGCTTTGTCTGAACGTAATTTTTATAGCATGCTGGATCCTTCTGCTGGGGACTGGCCTTTTATACAGGCTGAACAGCTGGCTCACTTGGCTGTAAGGTGCTGCGACAGGATCAGGAAGAACCGTCCTGACCTTAGATTTGAAGTATGGAAGGTTCTCGAACCTATGAAAGCCTCATGCCAAAGCTTATCGATACTTCGACTTGCTTCTGACAATCAACCTCCAAATTATTTCATGTGCCCCATTTCCCAGGTTAGTTAGTGCTCGTTTTTTTTTTTTTTTTGCCTCCTTCTCTGTTGTAGATGACTTGTTGGGGTGACACTTGACACCTTGTTTGGATGGAGGAAAAAGCAGGGAAGGGAAAGCGAGAGATGCATTTTATTGTGTTTCAATAGTAAATTAATTTTGAGGCAGATAGAGGTATACATTTCCGTTGTCCAAGGCAAATCAAAGTCCACCCAACACAGGGAAGAATTGCCCAACCTTTCCTACTAATATCTATATCAACCAATATAGTAATTCCTTATATCGAACTTGCAGGAGATAATGGAAGATCCGCACATAGCTTCTGATGGCTTTACTTATGAGCTGGAGGCTATTAGAGGCTGGCTTGATAGTGGCCATGATAGTTCACCGATGACTAATATGACACTTGCAAACCTTGGGCTTACCCCTAATCATGCTCTACGCTCTGCAATTCAGGAGTGGCTACAACATAACCAAAGTGGGTAATTCTACAGTTTCCCTCCTCTCCTGGTTCTCAGTGTTTCCCTTTCCTACCTTAAGTTTATAGAACGGCATGGTCCTGAATTACGGTTGTACAATCAATATCTCCCAAACACTGCTAAGGGTTAAGGTCACTTCCTCCTGCATTTCCTGCATTAATCTTCTGCATTTTCATAATTATATGGTAATATTGTAAGCTCGTAATGCATTGAGCTGATTAGCATGCTGCAAAGCTGCAATGCTGAAGTAATATCTGCTACCTAAGGAACATTTCTGATTGGTACTAGATAATAACATGATTGGATGGTGCCGCTGGAATTGTTTGCAGTTTAATATGTAAAGCAAAAATTATGCTTGAATTCGTTGAATGGAATTCCAATTGTAATGTATGTATGTGTAATGGTGTTTACATAAACTATCGTAAAGTACTCCCTGCATTTCTTACCAAAGTTCTCATGCCATAAAATCTCGTTTTAAGGAATACAATAGAGAATTCTAAAAGGTGTGCAAGTGTGATAGTTTATCACGGAGGATTGAAAGTGTGCACAATTTGTAAATTTAGTGGGCATTTAATGTGAATTGGTGTAAAAAAAAAAAAGGAGCAAGTCGGGTAGATTGATGATTTTTTGTGTAGCAAAAAAGGAATGAGAACTTAAATTCAGGTTTTCTCAAAAATGAAAGTGGAAACTGGAAACTATGATGTGGATATGAGGGAGTATAACTCTTACTACATCAAGTAATGAGACACATGGAATCTAGGAACTCCTCTCTCAGTTGTACGCAAGGAATTAAGGATAATTTCATTTTGATAACGAGTGGAGCCGCAAACAGTCAGTATTCGAGGTGTGAATATATAGGATAATTGCCAAGGTATTTCCCAAAACTTTTGTCGGTTTCTACTTTTATTCCGTCCATAACCTAGAAATATATTTGTAAACATGTGGTGAGATGATGAGGCCAAATTCCAGGCAGTAATGTCAAAAATTGACTACTGCTTAGCACAAACCACGCTTACAGTCCAGCTTTCCTTCTTTTGCTTGAAATTGAAATTGAGTGGTGATAGTGTGATACCCGCATAGAAAAAAGGCTAAACATAGTGAAGACCAAAGTTAGGGGACAGGACGAGCTAAGATCATAAGGTAAGGTAACGTGTTTGTCAGGTTTATTAAAGTTTTTTTCTTTAATAGATGGATAAATGTGTTATGTAAACTATTCATTTCCTGTCGATTCAGCGCAGGTTTTCCTTGTTGAGGCAGTTTGAATGGATCAATATTTGTCCATCATAGTTTGGACCGAGTGTGAATTGGATCGTTCAATTCAGATTTCAGTCTCAGGTCATATACGATTACTTTTCTTTTTTTGTATCTTGGTTCATATTAATGTTGAATTTTCCTTAAGACCAAGTTGTACGGATTACATTACGTCTGAGTGAGAGCAATTCAACAATAATATTATATATGCTCATTTTTCGTTCAAGAAATGGCGTGTGGTTGGGACATCATAATTCGATCAATACTATATTGTTTTGTTGAACCTGAACTGAAAGATTCATCTTTGTACGGCATTAGTTTACAGGTAATAAAAAGAAGGAAAGTTAGGGTATGAAATGATCAGCTAATGAATGATGATCATTTCATACCACATGTCGCCATCTTGCTGAAACTGTCTCTTCAAGTTTGTATGTGTATATATAGGCATATAACTACTGTTTGGTTTACAGGTTCAAAGGTAGACCAGTGCAAACTTAGGGGTAAAGATTTCCATGTCATATGAAAGGACAAATCGATTTGAAGATGTCAAATAAGCTTACAGTAACACAACTTAACATAATAACAACACAATCTCTCCCATAGTTGGACTATTTGAATATTATCTTGTCTATTCTCTATATAGACACAATCATGAGAGAGTTTGACATTTTTTGCCTGCATTACTGATCCCCTTGGTCAGATTGTTGCATGTTCATTTGTGATATTGTCTTACCTAAGTTTTCGTCTTTTCGTGCCATCAGTTCAACTCCCAAGTCCCAAACGATGAGTTTTAGCAAGGGGAAAGAGATGGGGGAATTTCAAACAGAAGGCGTGGAAGTAGAAGAAAAGCTTTATGTTGCGGTGAGCAAGGAAGTCAACGAATGCAGGTCTATCTTGACATGGGCTTTGCAAAACTCAGGAGGGAAGATAGTGTGCCTTATTCATGTTCATCAACCTGCCAAAAAAATATCCATTCCTGGTATGAATACATCTACACCTTTTGTTTACTTCATAACAGTTCATATTCTGCGCCCACGTAAAAAAATGGGTAGGACGGTCCTACAGTGCATATAGGTGAAGATTTACTCCGTAGGTGAATATCCAAAAACCCATTCTCCCCTTGTGTATGTTAGTCGTGGCTTCTTCAGTAAGCACTTGTTCTTCGAAAATTATTTGTGACATACATTTCATTTAACACAAATTCTCATTTGTGACATGTACTATCCGTCACAAGCTGAAGACGGGTTGGATAGTACCATTTAACAATGAAATGGGCTGGATAGTGGGCAAGTTGTCGGAAAATTAGTTTGTAGTAATTTACTACTAAAGTGGTCACATGTTAGTCTCCTTTGTTAACATTATGTTGTGTTACCATTTATACTGAAAATGTAAAGATCTAATTATATACTCTCAAATGCTAACAATGTGCTATGATATGGTAACATTATATGTTCACTTATGGTCAAAAAAATGTGACCACCTTAATTTAAAAATGTAATACGAGTAAATTTTAATGTAACTAGCTTAAATGGTAACATTGTACTCTCGTATGGTCACATGAATTTAGAGATGAACAAAATGGTAACATTGTTAACATGAATTTAGAGATGAACAAAATAAGTCACTCAGATGGCTGCAATTACATTGGCAGAAAAAGAAGTCAAGGCTTTCAGAGAACAGGGAAGGGAAGAAATGTTTGCTGTTCCATATGAATATCTCCGTATTTCTCAGAGGTTTGGGGTATTGTTATCTTCTTTTAACTAGTTTTGCTGTTGAACTGTCATCTGTTCCTGTTCATCAATCTTATAAATCATTTTTTAAGGACACCAATCTTATAAATCTTGTGAGCACTAAAAAATGGTTATTTTTATATTCATCCGCTGTAATATTAGTGTAAGTTATTGTAAGATTGTTTTACCAAAATGATACTGTATTGTTTATGTGAGACGAACATAATTAATCACTTTATAAATCAACTAGTTGCTCCGCACGGCTATTACCAATTGCGGATGTAACCTCATTTAGTTGTTTTTTTGATGGGTAACCTCATTTAGTTGTTATCAAGTGAACTCTCTCTCTTTTTTTCTTCATCTATTCACTAAACACGAATTCTTATTTAAAATAATTATCATGTACACAGATAATTTAAAAGACGTCCCGTATTTGCATCAAGCCAACTGTTGAATAGATCAATCCACATGATATTGTCTTGTGTCAAACGAGATTGAGCTAATCACTTTTTAAATTTAGCTGTTACTTCCCCAATTGTTGTTGTCTTGTTGATTGGTTTCGGATGGAACTTCCTTTACGTGTAAATTGAACTCTCTTCTCCTCTCTTCAGTTGATCGAACTTTATTTTCTTAATGTGACTATAGGTGCGCGTAGAAAAACTATACATCGAGGCTGATTCTATTGAGAAGGGGATAATACAACTTATAGAACAGCACAATATTGAAAAACTTGTGATAGGGGCTGCAGCAGATCATCATTACTCATGGTACTTACATACATAGACTGCACATCTATTTTAAATTGTCAGGTTTATTTATGATTTTGCTTAACCGTGTTCTGTAGTTTCTGAGTTGAATTTTTTGTTACGAAAACAGGAAGATGATAGAAGTAAGGTCTCAAAAGGCTGCTTATGTCAGGGATAATGCACCCCCTTTCTGTCACATCTGGTTTATTTGCAGTGGTTGTCTTATACACACCAGGTAAAAGTTATCAGTCTTAATCTTTATCGGCCCTTTATCTAAAATGCTTTAATTTTTTGACACCGAAACTAGATGAATAAGATTATCAGCTAAATTATTCAAGGGAGGGTGAATTGAGGTTCTTGAGTATATAAACTAATTAAAACTGCAACATTACAAATTTGAACTTGTGTTGTTGCTAGTTAATTTTCGGGGCTTCTCCCCTCTTTTGTACCAAAAAAGAAAACAAATTTGAACTTGTGTTACTCCGTATAGTATAATATTATTAATTATAAGAAAAGTCTCAGTATGAAAAATAACACAGAAGTTGAAAATACGAAGTATGTAAATAATGCAACATATTTGTATGTGGTTCAGCGCACAAACTTGGGCGTACGTCCATTGTTCTCTTATTAATAGTTATTTGTAAGAAACTCAAATTACAAGAACCATTCCCTACAATCTACTTTGGTTGCACTATCCTAATCACTATAAATCAATCAAGTAGCACAGATATACAACAAGTGCTTAGATAAGATGAGGAGTCTAGATTTTTTTTAAGAGCACTAGCAACTCTAGCAGTGACACATTTCAAAATTGGTTTTTCAAAACGAAGTTAGAAAGTTAAGAACGATTTGTATTTTGCAGAGCCAGTTTTAAGCCTATTACTCTATTCTATAGAATTGAAAATCAATTATCCTGTTTTTCCAAAGGCAACCAAACAACCACCCAGTAACTAATAGAATACAGACACTAGGAAGTGATTCATTTTGTTTGATGAGGAGAAATGAATCAATGAGTCATTTTCGAACACTATTCTATTACTTGGTGGTACATTGACTGAGATGTATACATTTTCGAACACAAATAGAATATGCAGATGTGTACATTTTCAAGATTGAAATCGTGAAGTTACTAGTTAGTACTACTTCAAAGAATAAGAATATAAAAGGTGCAATGTCAAAATTGAAATCGTGCGAATAAAACATTACTTGTCTACATATTCTCATGTTCCTGGGTGATTGAGTTTGGCATTGAAATGAATGTAGGGAAGCAATTAACCCAACTGCGGCTTCTGATCTGCCTCCATCTCGCTGGAGCACTGATAGCATTGACAGTTCGTATTCAAGATCAGGATCAGCGCCAGTAGGGCATGTATCTCAGTCCTCATCGGTGTTCATGAGGGGAAATGAATCAGTGAGTAATTTCTTTGATTAATGGTTTCGGTTTTATCTCCGAATTTCACCATTTTCAAATTTGATCGCTTCTGTTTAGTTGGAGCTGGTATGAGTAGTGTTTTGCGGTTCGTGAGGCGGTCATGAGGATTGGTTATTACATTAGCTGTGAATGGTGGATCATGATGCATGCCCCCCCTCCCCCTCCCCCTCCCCCTCTCCCTCTCTCTCCCTTTCATTTACTAAAATCATAGTCGCCTCACTAATCTAGTCCATGACTAACTTTCCTATTCTTCATGTAAAAATTATTTGTCACGAATAACTCGGCAGATAGGAATGTGGCTATCTATGTTACTATGACTCGGCTGCAATTGTTGGGCATGACACGGTGTTGGATACGGTTATTTTTTCGCCAAGTTTTCAATTTGTTGGTGTAGAGTGATGTGTCAGACACACGACATGCGAACAAAGCTGAAGTGTCAGAGTAACATAGACGGCTATAATTATAGGTTTTCTTTGTGGGTACCAGTGTGGGACCTATATTTACTCCGGTGATCCGATTCCATTCCTATGATATTCATGATTTTTAGATTGAAAAAGCACCCGAGAAGAAGTTTGACAAGCTTGTTTAGACTTACAAAAAAAAAAAAGTTAGATTTATTATCAATTCAAGTAGCCTTATGTTGGGCCAGAATTAGCGTCGGTATACTGGTTCACAAGTGAGCTGCCAGTTTGCCATCCCTTCAACCAAAAAGCTTAAGCCAAATGGTGAAGGTTTAACTAATCAACCCCACTCTTTTAATCTTTCAATGCGGAACACTAAAACTAGATATGTTAGAGGCTGACCGACTTGAGCGTGAAATTCTGAACACCTTCCGAGTTTATGAATTTGTTGTCCCTCTCAAACAGGAAAGTATAAATGATCATCCTTATGATCGACTTGAGCGTGAAATGATAGAGGCTGAAAAATCGCGTCAAGCTGCTTTTAAAGAATCAATGAGACGCCTGAAAGCCGAGAAAGACGCTTTGAGCAATGCAATTATTAAGGTAAAAAACTAGATATGTTAGACCTTAGAACACATTTTCAGTTGCTTTATTATATTATACTGTGAAATATTTAAGGTGCATTAAGGAGTGCGTAGCCGCATATATAACTAAGTTGATTTTTCAAAGTTAAGTATACCTGTTTCGTATTAACTGGATAAGAATCCGATTGATGGAGTCGACCTGTGTCGTAGCTCGTATCATCGTCTGAAAACTATATTTGCATCAGTTATTTATCTGCAATAATATCGATTCGGGGATGTGAATTTTGCAGGCTAAAACGGCCGAAAGATTGTATAATGAAGAAATAAAGCTAAGGACAGCAATAGAGGAAGAGTTGGCTAAAGAATATGAAGCCATTGAAGTTATGGAGAAGCTCCGGCTCAAAGCCTCACTTGAACTGCGAAAGACAAATGCTGATAAGTTGTCACTTGAAAAGCTAATGGAAGAATCAAATATTTGCCATAAAGTGACAGAAGAGAAATTACTCACAGTAGTGGCATTGTTGGAGATGTACAAATTTGAGCATGACGAGTTGGAGATGGAGAGGGATAATGTTCTTAAAGAGGCTGAGAATTTGAAGGAACAACTTGGTCATATTGGACCATCAAGCTCAAACTCACATGTTGATGTTTCTGTTGAACTCTCTGATTTCTCTTGCTCCGATTTGCTGAAGGCAACTATGGACTTCAATGAATCCTTGAAAATTGGGGAAGTAGGCTATGGCAGCATATACAAAGGTTATCTGCGTGACACCGAAGTAACAATTACGATACTTAACCATAGAAGCTTGACGAACAGTCCTCAACAGTTTGATCAAGAGGTACACATATATTTCGAATAGGGTCATTTTCAGGTTTGGGTTGTTAAGAGTCGGGTCAATATCGGATGATCCAGCAAAATATGGGTCATTTTGTGTTGTTCTATTCAAGTCTAGTTCAGGGTCAGGTTTAGGGTCAGTTTCCCAGGTTTACCCTGTGCTAGTTGTTGTAGTTTGCATAATGTTAGCAGATTGATCAGCGATGGCTTTTTCTTGTAGGTAGATGTTTTAAGCAAGCTGCAACATCCAAACTTGGTCAGTCTCGTTGGTACGTGTCCAGAAATTTGTGCTTTAGTATACGAGCAATTACCAGAAGGAAACCTCGAGGACCGACTCATGTGTAAGGATAATGTTCCTTCGCTATCATGGCAGACCCGAATTCAGATAGCCGTAGACTTATGTTCTGTCCTAATTTTCCTCCATTCATTTTGGCCTAGTTACATTATACATGGCAACTTAAAGCCTTCAAATGTACTACTTGATGCCAAATGTGTGTGCAAGCTCTCCAATCTTGGTACCCGCGAAATAGACTATTTCGACCCAAAGGGCGCATTTGTGCACATGGACCCCGAGATTCTTGACACTGGAGAAGCAACACCTGAGTCTGATGTGTATTCTTTTGGGATTATATTGTTACGCCTATTGACTGGAAAATCAGCCTTGAGAATACTCATGGCAAAATCAAGTTTGTCTAAAGGCACTATCGGTAGGGAGTTGGACCCTTCTGCTGGGGATTGGCCTTTACTTCAGGCTGAGCAGCTGGCTCGCATGGCTTTGAGGTGCTGTGATATTAAACGGAACCGCCCTGATCTTAGATCTGATGTGTGGAGTGCTCTGGAATCCATGAAAGCCTCATACCAAAGCTTATCAGTAACCCCGCTGGCTTCTATTAATCAAGCACCAAATTATTTCATGTGCCCCATTTTCCAGGTTAGTTAGAATTACACCTAGTAAACGGGTCATTTCAAGGGTGTCAACACTTTAGTTGGGTCGTTTTGTGCCTCGCCTCTATCTATACGAGTATGCCCTTGTTAGGTTTTTTCGTGTAGGGTTCACTTTGGTAAGTGGTTTTGGTTCGTGTCATTTCTCTGCGAAAGTTCTGATTGGGGTTTAGGTGATTTTGGGTCCTATTTGTTTTTTTTTCTATTTTATTAGTCTTCTTCAGGAGCGCTTTTTTTTTTTTGTAAATGCTAAAAAAATAACAGACTAATAGTAGAGAATGGGTTTACCTAGTATCAGGAGCAAAGTCGTCATCTCAAATTTGTAAGGGAAATATGACAGAGGCAAAGCCGCTACCTCATGTAGTGGCTTGATTTTTGGTGATTTTTTTCCCTTCAAAAGGTGTGATGTGTTATGCGTCAGGGATAAAGCCGCAACGTGGGACAGTGGCTTTACGCCTGTTAAAATTTCTCATACAGATCTGTGTTTATTGGAAGGTATAGAGCAAAGACACTACATAAGACAGCAGTTTTGCTCCTAGATCCTAAGTGGAGCCATTCGCTACAAATAGTTTGCTCCCAACCCCCATGACAATTTTTTTATGTTTAGCATTTGAACAAACAAAAAAAAAAGTTCCATGAGTCAGTTTGCTATTGTGCTATTAGGATCACTATTACTCATCTTTTTACCACCTTATTTTAGATGATTCATTATTGAAAAACGTGATACAAATTCTCGTATAAGATGGTCTCAAAGTAACATTATCCGCAGATTGACCGATAGAATATGAAATTTTTTCCTACATTTAATTATTAAAGCGTGTATTCGTTATTAATAATGGTTTTTTTTGGTGTAAAGGGAGCCACAAAGGGCAATTTTGATGCTGACGGGGTTCGAACCCAGAGCATGAGTACCACCTCTCATGACTTTACCAACTAAGCTGGTTGACATCTGTCATTACTAATATTGTTCATGCACTTGAAACGCGATTCATAAAATGATAACTCTAAGAAATGGTTTTGTGCTTATTACATGTGTGATTGTGCTTTGTGCATATATACTAAAACCCACAGCATTGCATGGTCACCTGTAAAAGGGATGCGATGTGCTTTTCTGAAAGCATCAAGTAAACAAATATCCAATCATATAAAATACTTCATGTTATCCTTTGAAATCTATCTAACCCATATGATTAGAGTTTACTGTTAAATGGGTTGGTCTCATGATAATAATTCTTTGTATCAAACATGCAGGAGGTAATGAAGGATCCACACATTGCTTCTGACGGCTTTACTTATGAAGCGGAAGCTATTAAAGGCTGGTTTGATGGTGGCCATGACAATTCACCAATGACCAATGTGACACTTACAAACCATAGCCTTACTCCAAATCATGCTCTCCGCTCTGCAATTCAAGAGTGGCAACTACATAACACAGGTGGATGATTCTTTTCCGCTTTTAAAGCACAGAGAATCCTACAGTATTTCTCATCCCCAGGTTCACAATGTTTCCATTTCCGACTTTAAGGAGCTTTAGTCACAAGTCACAACTCTGTGGTCATAGCAGTCTTGCTCATGTATCAATATGTAAATGAATCAATCCCAGTTCCTCCTGCATTTCCTGCACTATAATCTTCTGTATTTATATCACTACATTTTAAACTACGCACTCGTTAGTGCTGAAAGTGAAGCAGTGACTCTATCTGGATATATAGGCAAGAGATCTGTATGAAAACATGAGATGATTAGAAGCTGCAACTTTCAGCGCTGATACTTGCTACTTAAGGCAAACGGTAGCTGACACTCTAAGAAAGTTAATAAGTTATTTAATAACATAATTTGGTGAACATTCTTCATCTGTGCTACTTATTTTTTGGGTCTAATGTATGAGTATATTGGTACAGTTAGCAGCTTAGTGGTACTTTACGTGAACACGATTGTGACTGTAATGTTAACTGAGTTGATGTTCATGCATTGGTGTTTTTTTACGTAGATTGTTGTTCAAACAGTTGTTAATTATACCAAGTGACTAATCAATTACATTGCATATTTGTACTCCTTACATCCTACTCGTCGCTCTCGCCTCTCTTCTTTGGTTTGTACCGTATCTCTACTAAAAAGTGACAAAACCAAAATTACATGTAAAGGGATTGCTGTTCCTTTTTTTATGAAGTTACCGTCGTTATACTTGCGTTGTTTTCACTATGGTCATCCAAAAGCTGTATTTCTGTGTTGTTAACTTAAGGATAAGAGAGTAAGACTCCATACATCCAACCATCAATACCCTGTCGTTTACTCGTTTATGGGAGCTCTTGAGCCATACGTGTAATGATAATTAATATAAATATATATTTGAGGCTTTTTTCGAGCGACGTGGTAGTCTCCAACTTTTTTAAAATACTGAAAATAAATTTTAAATTTTAAATTTAATTATTTACAATTTTCCTATTAGAATTAGAAAATACTTAATTATATACAATTTTCCTACTAGAATTAGATAATAATTAATTATATACAGTTTTTCTATTAGAATTAGAAAACAATTAATTATTTACAATTTTCCTATTAGAATTAGAAAATTATTTTTAATATTAGTGCACTTATTATTTTAAAATTATTAACTTTTTCGAACTATATTTTATTAGAATTAGAAGATTGTTTCTTCATAATCGTTTTTATATATATGAAAACTTTAGTCTCCAATTTTATACTCATTATTAAAAATGATAATTTACAACATAAAAGGTCCGTTAGAGATTAACTACATAAAAAACTTAATGAGTTTCGAAAGAAAAAAATAATGTCGAATATTCTTCTTTAGGGAGAAAGTAATGTAATATTAGATATTTACTCTCTTTGCTTGCTAAAAAAATAATAATTTACAACATAAAGGTCCGTTAGAGATTAACTACATAAAAAACTTAATGATTTTTATAAAAAAAAAAAATATAGTGTCGAATATTGTTCTTTAGGGAGAAAGTAATATAATAGTAGATATTTACTCTCTTTGCTTGCTAAATATATAAACAAGACTAGAAGTGAGAACCGAACTAAACTAAATTGGATTTAATCGAAAAACGAATCGTAAACTTTGTGGACCGAAGACCCAACCTAAAAGTTTCAATCTTAAACCTTAACCGAACCCAAAATATTAGATTCATTGTCAATATTGTCCCTTAGTGAGAAAGCAATATAAATGTAGATATTCACTCTTTTCACTTATGAAATAACAAGACTAGGAGTGAGCACCGAACTAAACCGAAAACCGAAATTGTAAATCTTATGCACTCAAGACCCAACCTAAAAGTTCAATCATAGACCTTAATCGTACACAGAATATAAGCTCCAGTCTTAATCCAAAATGAAACAAAAACTAAGATTTGTCACTAATAATACGTATAAAATAATTGAAATTAAATATCAAAACAATTATAATGTTTGCCAATGCACAAATTGTTTTTCAGTCTCAAAATGATACTCCCTACATTCAATTTCGAACGCATCATTTCTCTTTTACACGTTTGCCAATGTACAAATTGTAATGTAAATATCTTGAGTTTTACATTATAAACGAATATAAAAGTTTGATATTCTTATTGTACTTATAAAAGTCAATCAAATAAGTTCTCACATAAGTATATTTTCTCTTATATATTTCATAGAAATGAAAGTACGTAGTTCGTTCCAAAGGGTAAAAGTGGTACACTTGAAAGTTTATCCTTATAACCAATGCCATAAATGATCACAGACAACTCAACCAATACTCACCAAAAACGAAGCATTGCGAAAGGAGAGGAAAGGAGGGGAGGCTGCTACATTGATTATGTGTCAAGGAGAATAAGTAGTGGCCAATAGATTGAGTTGACAGATGTTTGAGGGAAAGTTATGATAGTGTTGGCACGAGATGAAAACAACAAATATAAGTAGGAGAAAATCAATAAACCCATACTATCTCAATGTTTCTTTACTAAATTCTACTTCTTGGTACATAACGTTTTTGTTTTGTGGTTAAAATGACACTCTATATAGAAAAGTGACAAGTGAGGTAAAAGCGTGTCATAAGGTAGCGCCGAGTCACAAATAAATAAATGAGAAAAAAAAGTAGGAGAAATGTTCTACCAAAGTATCCCAATAAGAATGGCATGGTCTTTTCAATAGTACTGAATAAGAGTATATGTGATACTATTCGATTGGTTTTAAGCATGGTGATC
>JAOWBH010159636.1:0-11405 GCA_028566215.1 Silene coronaria
ATGGCTCACTGTGTGCCAGTGGTGGCAAAGATGGTGTTATTCTATTGTGGGATTTGGCTGAGGGAAAGAGGCTTTATTCTCTTGATTCTGGCACTATTATCCATTCTCTTTGCTTTAGTCCCAACAGGTACTGGCTTTGTGCTGCCACAGAGAGTGGCATCAAGATCTGGGATTTGGAAAGTAAGAGTGTTGTCGAGGATTTGAAGGTTGACCTTAAGACTGAGGCTGACCATTTGGAGGGAGCTGCTTCTACCACTTCAAAGAAGAAGGTAATTTTAATTGTTGTGTTTTTGAGGGATCACATTGCTGAACGGTAGATTACCTTCGGTAAAAGCTTTCTTTTTGGAGTTTGCCTAATTCACAATATGCCCTAGTACAAATTGTGATAACCCATTAATAGTTTTATCTGATTTACATGTCAATCAAACACTGATATGATTATTCTATTTAAAGTGATACGGGTTCTACATGTGTTGCAGGTTTGTTAAGTTGTGAGGCTAATTAACTTGAGATTGTTTGCTCTATCTTAATAATGCTAGTTGCTAACTTGTTACTGTAGGAAGAGGGTGTTTCATGCTTAAGAACTATTTAGACTGTCCCTTTATTGGATATGATGAAAAATGAACCTGATGCTCATTCTGGTTTTGCAGATAATCTACTGCACAAGTTTGAGCTGGAGTGCAGATGGCAGCACTCTATTCAGTGGGTACACAGATGGTGTCATTCGAGTCTATGGTGTTGGCCGTTACTAGGGAGTAGGTTATGTTTCGTCGATGGACATCCTCTTTCGTACTAGTACTTTATATGTTTGATGCATCGGCTGGATATGTTTGCAGAATTTTGATACATTTTTATTTTGTCTGAGTTAGAAGTTGGGTAATGTAATCCGACATGGAGTTTATGTTCTCTTCCTAATTTGAATTCTACATTTCCTATTTAGGTTGTGACTTGTGGTTGAATGTCAGTTTCCTTGCCAGGAAAAAGTAGATGCTGAAAATTCGGATTACTTATGAAATCCTCAAGTTTGGTAGCTCCCCTCTAGATTATGCCCCCGTTAATATTTATGTTTTACGTGGTTAGGTGTCTGGGCAAGTTTAACGTTTTAGGCGTGATGAAATTGAAAGTTACGGAGTACTCTCTCCCACCCATACAGTCCTGTCATGGAAACAACCTAAGCCACCCATCAACTGTGACAGCCCCACTAGCCTACACTGTTCCTGAAACCAGCACCTAACACATCTGAATGTGTTGTCTGGTTAACCCGAGCCCTTGGGTTTGTGAATTGAGCCACATGATAATGGTTAGAAGCCAAATGAATTATTCAGAGTTGCCGGATTTGCTCAATCAGTCCTCATACCAATACGAGTAAAATTGTCCCATAGAAACAATACGAGTAAAATTTATCTTCTTCTAGAGTGACATATTGTTTCTCAGATTATATAAATACTCTACAATTTTAACTCTCATACTTGATACTTCGGTAGTTGGTACGATTTGAAGTCTAGATAATTTTTGTTTTTAAGGATTAAATAACGATACACGGAACTAAACATTTGTCACAAGTAACTTGAGTGTTTTGTAATTAGCACATTGAGCCTTTTAGCGTGTTTAAACAATAACCATTCCATTAACGGATAATTAGACATGGCCATAACCTTTTCAAAAGTATATTTAATAGGCTGAGTTTTGAGATATGCTCCTTAGATTTGAAATATATGAGAAATGTTGCTAAAATTTTCTCAACAAAAATGGGTAAAGTAGTGTGTAATAACAATAACGTATTTTTTGTTTATTTCTATGATAAATTAGTATTAAACTATTAATATTGTTATCCATCATTTATGTTGCGTCAATTATACGTTTATACTCGTTAAGTAGTTGAGCGATCGATAATCAGGAATTGAGAGTCGAGTATCACTTTTATTTAGTCACCAAAAAAAACTACATATTTAGAAAAGAAAAAATAAAATGATTTTGAAAGATTTGAAAAAACAAATGATTCTTATATAATAGAAAAACCAAACTTTTTTAGGTATATAATCTCGCAATTCAATTTTATACCATCTTTGGTCCGGTCCAACTCTTATAAGTCCTACCAAATTGATGAGTATGCCCAACAACTTTTAACAAGTTGTCGAAAAAAGTAAAGCGCGCGCTAATCTCATGTTATTACTCCAGAATTTGAATACTTTCCCGGCAAAATTCATCCTTCAACTCAACTCTCCTTTACTTTATTCCTCGCACTCTCCAGTATACACTTTCCCCCTTTCACCTTCCATTTACACTACACCTGCTCCGTCTAAAAGGAACCTAAAAGCCGAAAAGAGATCCAAATAAAAATGGGCATTAAAGATCTTCTCAGATTCATGAAACCCTATATTGAACCCATTCACATTAACAAGTACGCCGGCAAACGAGTAATTTTTCTTATATTTTCTCCACTTTTCCTTCTATTCTTTCTTCTCGCGATTTCTGTTATCCACTTTTTTCAAATAATTTGCAGGTTGGGATTGATGCTTACTCCTGGCTTCACAAAGGAGGTAACATTTTATCAATCATACCAGTATGAACTCCGTCTCAATCATTTGTTTACCTTTGAAATTTACGAAATGTTCCGACTTTTTGGTGGTTGCAGCATACTCATGTAGCATGGAGCTTTGTTTAAATTCAGAGGGTGACAAGAAATACCAATACATTAATTATTTTATGCATAGGATTAATTTACTCAGACACCATAAGATAACACCTGTTGTTATTTTTGATGGCGGCAATATTCCCTGTAAGGCAGCAACGGAAAACGATCGTTACAGGCATGTTACAGCTCAACTTAATGTCATTGTTTTGCTTGTTTTGTGTCTGACCGGACTTTTACATTATTGTCAAGGTTGATTGAAATGTAACATACGCGAAAGTTGTCATTTTTCTTAGGAAGAGGAAAGCGAACAGGGAAATGGCGATGGAGATACTTCACGAAGGCAATGTTAATGCTGCCAGAGACCTGTTTCAGGTAAATATTATCTGTTGAAATAATTATCGAATTTCTTTGTCAAATGAATTGTTGAGATCTCTTCCCATGTGTGTGTTGGACTGTTGGGGCGTTGTTCTACATCTGTAGAATTAGAGTGAGGAGACTAGTTTATAAGTTTGGGGGCTACTCCTCCTATCACGATACAGCCTCGCTTGTGGGTCGGTTTTTTGCTTCTGTCTGTGGTACGATGATACGTGGAGTAAGCCTCACTGTTTTTTTTTCTGTGTTACAATGATAATTGCTGCCTATTATACACGGAGTATAATTTTTACTAATTTAGATTGAGATATACATTCGTCTTTTTTGAGTATTGATGCTAATATGCAAATTGACTGCCAATTTCTATTTTCTTAGAGAGCTATCAGCATCACTCCTGCAATGGCGCACCAACTGATTCAGGTACAACATCTACTATAGGTACCTCGAGCATCACTTGATAAATATTCCAGCTAACCTGAACGAACCGTGCAGGTCTTACGACAAGAAAACGTAGAGCTTACAGTTGCTCCATATGAAGCTGATGCACAATTGGCATACCTATCTAGCCTTGCAGAAAGTGAAGGTGGCATTCAGGCTGTGATTAGCGAAGATAGTGACTTGTTGGCATATGGTTGTCCATCTGTAAGAACTTTTGCACTTTATACATGGCTGTTAAATGTTCCTGTGGTTACCGACCACTTGATTGATGGTGCTGTTTTTCTGTTTGTAAATAGGTTATATTTAAAATGGATAAGTTTGGCAATGGTGAAGAGATTGCTCTAGACAAAGTATTCAGCTCCACCGATCTCAAACCATCGTTCAGAAACTTCAACAGAGTTTTATTCATAGGTAAGGTCCAATCAATTAAGTTGATTACTTGGGGTTCTTGTTCTATTTGTTGCCTAGTTTGTAGTTCGTGTTGAATAATTGACTATCAGTGATTAAGTGCATAACATTCAACATCGAAAGAGAACAACTTGAATGTTTGGTTCTGCCAGAAAGCTGATAAAAGTAATCTTTGAGAAGCTCATTCTTAAATTTCTTTTTGTACACAGAAATGTGTGTCTTGGCTGGCTGTGATTTCCTTCCATCTGTTCCTGGTATTGGAATTGCTAAAGCTCATTCATTAGTTTCAAAGTACCGAAATATAGATCGTGTAAGTGTGTCACATCTTTCCTTAGAGATATCAGACTGTTAATGTTTCCAGTAGGTTTTTCTTTTCTATCTATAGACTCCGAGACAGGACAACAAGTTGAAGCAAAAATACTTGTACCAAATACTTCTGTAGGGAAGGCATAACAGGAGAGTAGTGGAAGTTGCTGTAGTTTGTGTTACAGGACTTACAGCCAAGTGAGCTAACACGAGAAAAAATTGCTCCTCATTTGTCAGTTTTTGTCGATGGTCGGCTCTTAGAGGGTTTTTAACAACTTTGATCTTTTATAGACCATAAACAAGAGCTTCTCCAAAGAGTTTAGGTTTGAATCAATTAATCATTTTCATTACACATGCATTACCCATTCAAAAAATTCCTGTTTATGTAGGTTTTATCTGTTCTTAAATGCGACAAGAGTAAGCAAGTACCTGAAGATTATGACAGATCGTTCCGTGAAGCAGTTGCAGTATTCCAACATGCTAAAATGTAAGGATTAGTAACTTTCCATTATATACAGCTTAAAAGAAAACATACTATAGTAAATATACTATTACTTCAATTATGATTGTTGACATACTGATGTTTGTCTTACAATTTTCACAGCTATAATAAAAGCAAGAAAAGGCTGGAGCACATGACAGAACTCCCTGAGCAACTGTTAAAGGCACTGGGAGGGGACGTTAATTTTTTGGGACCGTATCCTTAGAATAACCTTGGTTTTCTGTTTATGCAAATATGAGCATGTGTCGAAAAGTAACATTTATATATATATATCGTGTAGGAGCTAAACACCCTCTTCCTTAGCCTTAGGTAGCCGGGGCTTGAGGAAGCTTTTCCTACTTTCCCATCACTCTAATTATGTATACAGTATACATACGTATATCACAAAAAATCCTTATAAACTTATTTCAACTTTTGCCGTATGTGTGATACATTGTATAACAGCAAATCCTTTTGAGAATTTTACTCTTGAAGCAGCAATATGGCAAGTATCAAGACTATTCTTTTGGCTTGCAAATCAAATCATCTTACATGTTTTGTGCTAGAATAATGGTGTTACTACGGTTCCAGCATAGTCTGAGAAGCCTTTCAGAATAATTTTAGCATGTGTCTAGGATTTGCTTCTTGACAAATTATGAAACTAATCAGAGACATCCCTCCGTCACTGGCAATCACAATTGCAGAAGGTAACTTAGACCCTACTACCATGGAAGCTTATGAGTGCTTTAGAAGTAGACAGCCTTATGAACGTTCCCTGGTGTCCCAAGAAGCATGTGAAGGAAATGTGCTCGGTATGTTTCAAGTGTGTCAAAAAATAAGGTAAATATTCAATAGAATATCAAAATTAAATAATTTTGTGGGTGCAGGATCAACAGAAAGCAAGAGCCAAGTCTCCAAGGCCAAGAATTACCGGTTGGCCAAATCAGTTCCTGCCTTCAAAGTTGATGGGGGCGAGGGAAATCACACAGAGAGCTGTTTCACAGTATACACTTCTCGAAAACCAAAAGAGACAACTAAATCAAGTAAATAACTAAATATTGAGTTAATTCTTAGTCAATGAAAAGGAGACATTTTTACACATAATAACAGCCGCGAAATTGCAGGTACAAGTACTGTGGTGGGACAAAGGAGGGTATCGAAGAAAATAAATTTTGCTGATGAAATGGCAGCACTTACAACTCTAGCATGTCCTTTGGATGATCACATTAGTAAGATTTTCAGTGTATGTGAAGACATGCCACTAAAGACACCAGACAATAATCCATTCCGGAAAAGGAAATGTGTTTCAGAAAACAGTGAAAGCAGGGATACGCCAAACAATAATCCACTCCGGAAAAGTACAGGTGTTTTTGAGAACAGCAAAATAAGGGATACACCAACACCAGTATCAGAGGTTACTGAGTGTGATGAGCAATCAGAGTTGAAATGTCACATTTTTGATTCCCAGGAAAGCATTAGTTCTAAGATTGACAAGAACGACGACAAAAGCGACAAGGGAGTTTCTGTGAAAAAAACAAAGATGAAGAAGTGCAAAAACTCTACCAATACGAAAGGCAGCAGTATATTAAACTTTTTTGGTCGCATTTAGGGTCAAGTGATTCCTCTTTCTCATTGGTAGAAAGGGAAGTTGTCTCATGACTAGGGTCAAGGTTGTTTCAGCCTGAACAGAGGACATGAAGGCAGGGACAGGTTGGTAATTGCACTCTCGGGTAAGAAGTGTTGACAGAGGCTTTGGAAGGAGTTATGCAGAAAATGCTTTCAAACGGAAGCTTTGGGCTTAAAGATTGTCCTCGTATAGTCGTATAACTGCGCACTGAAAAAGTTCTTCATGTTGCTGTTCTCACATATTGCATCCATCTTTTTTGGCAGCTTAATGGAGCTTAAGACATTTATCATGCCGTGGAAAGTGTAATCAACGATATCTATCAATTTTTGTATTTTTTTCGATATTTTTTCTATTAACTAAATTCACCGTTCCCTAAATAGGAAAGGTCACGAACAAAGTATAGATGATAGATTCCTCAGAAAGTATCTCTATTGACTGAAGGTAGTTAAGATTTAAGACACAATGCAATGCAATTTATTAAGAAAAGTTCTGTGCATAACAAAAAGCAATGTAATCTCAGTATAAACATGTTAACTCAAAATGAAAAAGCCGCGATGAAAATGATTATAAGCCTTTACAACCAGGGAGATCAATCCATTGAAGTTGAAGTTCTACTTCTCCGCATTCAACGTTCTTTAATCTTAGGCAAAGATTTTGAAGGACTCTACCTTCTGTCCATATAATACGACTTTCTTCTGATAGACAATTTTGCCTACATGGTTGAACTCTTGATATTAGAGTACCACTTGGTAGACTATCCAAATTCATCTTCAGAGCATCTATAAATGGTCTTATGTTGAATTCCGCTTCACCCATTTTATCATCCTTGCTGAACATGTCATGATCATAAACTGTCTGCAACATCCAAATAAAATTTTAGAGAAAAGAGGACGATAAAAGTGGAATGAAGGCCGTATAAATTTACGAAAATGACTATGTTTGATATTGAGCTTACCAGCTGAATGGGTAGAGTGGGATCTGAAACTGAAAGGGTAAGATCTTCATTCCATTCTGGATTGATATCTTTTTTTATCACTCGAGTTTTCAGTTTCTGAAGAAACGATAACATTGAGATATTAATTTTCACAACAGTCTTATTGTAAAAGTATAATCAAGGATGTCAAAGCTGCATGATTTAACATAGACTTGTAGTCTTACAAGGGTGATAATGAGACAAGATAGTTCACTAACAGCTCGAGATCGGCTTAGTTAAAATTCGGTCATGGGTCCTTTGTGTCAAGCTGAGTACGGCTAAGCTTGGCTCTATATTTCTCTATACTATAATTTGCTTTATTATATTATACTCTGTAATTTTTTTTTAAATGGGTTTACATTACATTTAATCGATCCTGCAATGTCAAAGCATGCCTTAATTTGTTTTGGAGGTCCTGAATTCGAAATTCAGGACTTTATCTAATGTATTATAATCTTGTTAAAGCCAAATGTATCAAAAAATGTCATAAAAAAAGTTAATAATGTATCCTATCAATTTTAAAATAATCAATATGATAACTACAATATCAAAAAGAAAATTATGGCCTTAGTTTACACTTTTAGAATAATCAAAATGGCACAATATCATGATAGCATATCCTCTATAATCTAAATATTTAATCATAGTTAATTCAAAATATTCACATGAAGCATAATATATTGTTTTATATATTCATATATCATGTAAGAAAATAATCTTTCGATTTCAAATTCTTGGATATATGTCGAGTGTACAACATTATGTTATACCCCAGCCAATCAGACGTCTCATCTATTATACAAAATTTACGAACTTAATTTCAATATAAATTATTATTATCAATCCCATATTTTTCTTTAGTTGGGTATACGATAACATGGTTTAATCGATATACCAAAAAAATTCTCCGACCGATTAATCGAGACACGGAAAAAGAGGCAAATTAAATAAGTAGAGACAAACCTGTTTTCCCATCTTGATGACCACATAAGGATCACTTGTACGAACATCTCTTATAGCAAGATTGATTCCTTTTATAACCTTCACCCTTAACAAACCTAATAGATTTTCCATCAATGAAGATCCTGAAGAAGAACGCCCACTGCTTGGCGGCGACGATGGTGGCGATTCCATTTTTTTATTTGGCGGCGGTCTTTTGTAGTTTTTTTTTATAATCTGAATGATTTGTTTCCTTTCCTTGTATCAAAATCTTGTAATATTCTTCTATACTGAAAGCAAAAAAAATATCAAATAATTCACAATCAAATTTATCATCCATCTCAACTTTTTAACGATGAACGTACATAAAAAATCACAAATTCTTGTTTATAACACGACATTAAAGTAAATGAGATAGAAATGTCATTTTAACTCGTACCTGCAATAGTGTACAAAAATTATTGTTATGATCCTAGCTTTTTTAAAAGGCTTCTAATTTTTTGTAAATTAAGAAGCAAATATCTCAAAATGTGTTTGGGGTTAATGTACATAAAATGAGATGAGAAGAACAAGGGAATTATTAACCAAAAAAAGTTAAAAAGATTTTGTCAAGGTAGAAATATGGATTGTTACCGATTATTGCGGTTACATTTATGCTGTAGTAATTAATTTCTTTAACATTCATTACCGTTACGTTATTTTTATGCATTCACTTCGTTTTCTTGTAGTTATTGTACGGAGTAGCATTTTAAAAAGAAATTAACTAGTTTAGCGCACCTGTGTGGTTAAGGAGGATGGTCCAAATTGAATTGAAATCGAATTGATTCAAAGGGTTCTATCCAAATTCAACTTTTACAAACCCATCCTTGACCCAGCGTCCACAAATTAATAAAAATCATCAATTTTTAATGAACTTCCCAAATTTATAAAATCTTATTAAAAGTTCACATAGACCTCGACTAAATGCCACCTAGCAATAAGAAAAAGTCACCTCACTACCCGATTAAATGCCACATAGACCTCGACTAAATGATACCTAGCATTAAGAATCATACAACAAAAACTGAACTAAAATACAAGAAACTACAATTTATCATCATCATGATACTAATAATTAACACACACTAACTATACAATAACCATGTGAGAATTGTATGAATAATTGCTTGAATATTTCATTTACACAATGAATGTATTTATACAAGAGTACAAGAACTCTAGGCTTGGAGAGCAAGCCACAACTATAAAGAAACGGAGATACAACCTAAAAGATTACAAGGGAATAAAAATATACAACCGAAATATATGGAGAATAATATATGCAAAGAATAACTAAATATTATTAACAATAACTAAATATTTTTAACACGCTCCCGCAAGATGGACGGTCCTTGGACAAGGCCAATCTTGGAGACTAATGAACAGAACCGTGAGCGAGCAAGGGACTTTGTAAGCGCGTCGGCGAGTTGATAATCATCCGAAATGTACTGGACACGAAGAGTACCAGTTTAGACCCGTTCACGCACAAAATGAAAGGCCAATGCGAGGTGTTTCATTCGTGAGTGAAAGACAGGATTGGCTGAGCAATGCGTGGCACTTAGATTGTCACAAAAAACCATCGGTGGAGAAGAAGAGGACATACCGAGTTCTTGAAGAAGAGACTGAACCCAAGATACTTCAGAAGTAGTATCAGCAACGACACGTAACTCGGTCTCGGTCGAAGAGCGAGATAAGGCCCGTTGCTTCTTAGATGACCAGGAAACCGGATTACGACCAAGGTAGACAATAAAACCAGTAGTGGAAACATAATCATCTTTGTCACCCGCCTAATCATCATCACAAAAAGCATGGAGAGGAGACGGGTTTGCACGATGAAGCATAAGACCACACGAAATAGAACCCTTAAGGTAGCGTAAGACCCTTTTGAGAGCAAGCCAATGAGGAACACGAGGATATTGCATATATTGGGCAAGTTTATTCACAGCAAACGAAATGTTGGGACGGGTTAACGATAAGTACTGAAGACTACCAACAATGGCACGGTAATCCGTGGGATTGTCAATAGAAGGACCTTTATCCTTACGTAGGTAAGTGTCAGAGGGTAGAGGAGTGGCGCAAGGCTTGCAATCAACCATGTTATAACGTTCAAGAAGATCATAAATATACTTTGTTTGTGAAAGAAAAAGACCAGTAGACGTAGGACGTACTTCAACACCGAGAAAATAGGACAAGAGACCAAAATCTTTAAGATAAAACCGAGAGAAAATATGGGAGATGAACTTAGTCACAGCAGAGACGGATGGACTTAAAACCACAATATCATCAACATAAACTAATAGATAAATTGGAGAGACCGAGTGAGAATAAATGAACAAAGATGGATCAGCAAGAGACCCACGAAAACCATACAAAACTAAGTAATTTTTAAGTTTAGTATACCAAGCCTGAGGGGCTTGTTTAAGACCATAAATCGCTTTAGATAATTGACACACATGAGAAGGACGAGAAGGATCGATGAAGCCAGGCGGTTGCTCCATGAAGACGGGCTCATTAAGACGACCTTGAAGGAAAGCATTATTAACATCAAGCTGACGTAAATGCCAGTCATGAGTGATAGCAAGAGACAGTAAGACACGAATAGTAGTTGGCTTGATGACGGGACTAAAGGTTCCAGAAAAATCAATACCTGCATGTTGATGAAAACCCTTGGTGACGAGACGAGCTTTAAATTTGTCAATGGAATTATCCGGGAGATATTTAATACGGTGAAGAGTCTATGGATCCAATATACTCAAAAGAGGGGAGGGGGGGTGAATTGAGTATGTATACTTTTTAATTTTGCAAAAAAATGCTCGACTTATTTAAGTTTATTAACTAAACTTAATATATCGACTAGTTACAAGGAAAGCAATAATAAAGAGAGGACACACGTGATTTTGAAGTGGTTCAATTTCACAAATTGAAACCTACGTCCACTATTCTCGATTAATAATTTTAGTACCTTACTACGGATTACAAAATCACTACTCCACTCGTACAACTGAACTTTAGTTGTAACTCACACGTGTATAACTAAATACTCAACTATCTTATGTTAAATAAAAAAAAACTTTGGATTGTTCTTTGAATGTTCACACAATTGAACGAATAAGAACGAATCGTAATGCTATTATCCAATAACGTAATGTTAAAAACAATTGACAATGTAAAGGCACGACTTTTGAAA
>JAOWBH010159647.1:0-11404 GCA_028566215.1 Silene coronaria
AAAAATCAAACTAACCGTTTGAATTTCAAAAAAATATAACCGTTATAATTTCAAAAATCAAACTAACCGTTTGAATTTCAAAAAAATATAACCGTTATAATTTCAAAAATCAAACTAACCGTTTGAATTCTTCTTATAAATACCACTTGCTCTTTTCAGTCTATTCACATCAACCCATTCAACTCCTTATAGTCAAATCACAAGAACGCAAACATAACCAAATAGCTACAAATGCTCAACAAATGATATTGTAGTAAGCAAAGATCGACTCCATTGTTCTCGACTTACCAACATTATTGAGTCGTCTTGAGTTAGTCATTCCAACAGCTACTGTATGGAACTTGGCTGAATCGTATCCACTTGGGAGGCTAGCTTCCATCTTACATGGGAATTGGGAGCATGTCGTTAACCCTCCAAATAATGATGAAGTTGTGTCTGCAGAAACATTACAAGAGAAGATATGGGAGTGGCGGAGGTTATCCAGTGATGTTATTACATATTTTCAATGCATACTAACCTTGATCGATTACGAAACACTTGCCGATCTTTGTGCTGGTAGAGTGTTTGACCTCGAAAACCAGGCCATCGTCATCATTGATGTCTACAATGATTACGTTGCTCGTCAACCTTAATAAATTGTTGATGATGGTAATTTTGAAGACGGTGCGTCGTCGTCTTCATCAGAAGAAAAAAATTAAACTCGGTTTATTATGTGTTTAAAGTATTACGTTATGAATTGTATTTCGTTAAATATGTTTTCCATTATGTTTTTAAAGTATTACGTTATGTGTTGTATTTCGTTAAATATATTTTTCATAATGTTTTTAAAGTATTACATTATGTGTTATATTTCGTTATGAATTGTATTTCGTTAAATATGTTTTCCATTATGTTTTTAAAGTATTACGTTATGTGTTGTATTTCGTTATGAATTATATTTCGTTAAATATGTTTTCCATTATGTTTTTAATGTATTACATTATGTGTTGTATTTCAATAAATATTGTATTCGATTATGTATTGTATTTTGTTCTTTTATTAAGGAATTTATAGGTAATTAGTATTTCGCATTTGTCATTGACAACTAAGTAAAATTTCAATAAACGCAAACAATTCAATTAAATATGATAACTTAAATACCGAACTTAAAATAAAACTACGAATATAAATGATCCATACAAAGAGACAACTGCGATAATAAGGATAAAAGATTCATACAAATACATAACCACTAAAAAAACAATAAACTAATCCTGATCATCCACGTCGTCGTAGTACACACGCATCTGCCTAAACAACACATGAAGACGGTCTACCTATCTATCCCGGTCGTGTTGCTCATAGAATGTCTTGAACGCGCGGCTAAGAGAAAGGGAAACCTCCGGCTCCTCGTGGAAAGGAAGTGGACTAAGGTCCATACGATGGGTGAGGGGTGGGAGTGCGGGTGAGAAATATCCCGGTATCATGACATGTAACCAGGAACAGCCTCGAATGACAAGGTCGTCAAACGAGATCGATGAGAGATGATCAAGTTTGAACTATGGAACCCCCACATCCTATCGAGATCGGGACCGAAATCGACCTTGTAGACGCCCTTCCCTGGGCAACTCTCAACGTACGGGACCGAAACCAAAGCCGGGATCACCTGGCGAAACCCAAACTGACGCATGCATCTGTCAGGATGATACGGCTCTACCATATCAAAAAATTTAATGAAGCCCGTGTAAAGTGTAACCAAACATGTGCCCTGGGGACAACCACCAAAAAGAGTCCATCGCACATGCTCTGCCCGAAGTGCATCTATACTCTGACGATGCATATGCAACATATGACGATCACCCTTAAACCGAGGCCCGTGGGCCCAAGCCTCAACCAGTGGTCTACCCTCCATATGATGTCTCGGGCCGGGTCGAAACTGGGGAAAGTACTCGTATATCCACGCCTGTAACAACGGTAGACACCCGCAAATACCCACCGTATCTCGCCGTGATGCTATCCCTAACTGCCTGTACAGGTACGCCAAACAACCGGCCCCCCAAGCGTAGTCACCAACCCGATCAAGATCATCAAGCAAGAACAACAACTGGGCCTGCACTCTATCACCAGACTTGTCCATGAACAAAGTCTGTCCCAATAACATCAAGATGTATGCCCGACACGAGTCATACTCGTTCCCGTTCCGGACAAAATCCATTAACAAGGAAGTCAAGATACTCGCATTCTTATAATGACGGTCTGTCAACTCAGATACAGTAACTCCAAAAAAGCTAGCTACCTTCACATTCAAAGCCACATCCTCCCTCGTAGAACCGTCATGTCTCCCATCCACACACACCCTATCGCCACTAGCCCGTATCTCAAGAATCCTCTCAACATCGTGGAGCATGATAGTAATCTCTCCGAAAGGCATGTGAAAAGTGTTAGTATCCGTCTGCCACCTCTCTATGAAAGCACTAAGCAGGTTCTCGTCTAAACCGGATGTAAAATAACCACTCAGAACACCAAGCCCGCTACGACCAACCTTAGCGGCAACCTCCTCGGAGTGCCTAATCTCTCTCATCCCCGTCATATTAACCGGCCTCTCGTAGCACTTAAGCCACGATCTCAACTGCTCTCGGTTAGGCTCAGTCCAACTAGTGAACGCTACATGTCTAACAAAGCTCCACAAGACGGAACTGTTAGAAGACCCACCAAGAACGGGACCTCTAAGTATCCAAGAGGTGTCCTTCGACACCTTCGACCTCCTCGTGCTCGAGGAAGCCTCCGTAGTACTCGAATACCGCCCAAAAGTATCCCAGCCCACCCTCCGAGGCAAGGGTACCTGCGATGCAGGTACCGTTACAAACTGATAGTCACCCATGTCCTCTTCCTCCTCGTCCCCCGTCTCCTCCGGGTCCTCCGTCTCTAACTCCCATACAAACTCCCTCTGAGAGTCACTACTTGCTACGTGACTGGGGGATCGCATCGTAACGCTGCCAGGTAATCGTCTAACTGCAGGTGGCTCCGGCACCGAGTCGCGCGCTAATCGGCGCTTAGACGAGGTGACAATCCGGCCGAATGTACGGTCAGGGGGGTACCATAATGTCCTTCCCTCGTTCTCCATGATCTCCCATCTGCATTAAACATGTAAAAAATTTTACAAAATACTCGTTAACGGTTCAAAGTTATAATAAAATTAAAATTTAAAAACAATAAAAATTCACTAAAGTAAATTTTATTTTTACAAATAAATTCTCAGCAAAATAACAACAAATGATAAATTCATTTGTAATCACATTAAATTAAGATAGACAACAAGTGTAGCATTTAAGAATTTCAAATTCGTTAATTTTAACATAATTAGACACACGCTACGGCTTATCGTTTCATTTTGGAATCAAAATATCTAAATCGACTTAAATTACGGGTTATCGATTAAAATATAATTAAATTAATTAATTCCACAAAGACTACGGGTTTTCAATTAATAAAAATCAACTTCACGAAAAAAAAACCTAAGATGCTCGAATGGTACACACCTTGAACATCGTGGTGCGTTCCATGGGTGTACCATGACATTCATCATGGTCACCATAATGGTACCATGACATTCAAGGTGTGAAGCAAACCCCACCATGAATGTCGTGGTGCCATTGTGGTCTCCATGATGAATGTCTTCATGTACTAATGGAGTGCACCACGAAGTTCAAGGTATGAACCATTACTCACCACGGCATTCATGGTGCAGCACCACACCACACCGTGAATGTCATAGTGCCAACCATTGCACCACTACGACATTCATGGTGCAGCACCATACTGCACCATGAATGTCATGGTGCCAACCATTGCACCACCACGACATTAAACGTGGTAAACCAACAATCACCATAAATCTCGTTAATCGGCACATAGCACCATGTGAGCAGCGAAATCAATTAAAGATAACAACCCACTTCATTAAACGAATCAATTCACGAAAACAACAACAATCCCACAAAATTACCATAAATCCACCTCAATAATTGACCAAAACAAACGGATAAAAAAGACCCCTCAACACCACGAAATCGATTTCAGACTGAATATGAAGAAGAACTGGGTTTTGAACAAATTGAACCAATTGTTGACAGATTTTGCAGAAATTGATCCCGATTTACAAATAAAAATTGCAGAAGAGGCATAAACCAAATAACAAGAAGAAATTCAAGAAATCGAAACCAAATCGGCATCATAGCACCATGAAGAAGAAAGAAAGAAAAAAAGAAATTGCAGAAATTCAACCTAAATTCAAGAGTAAAACTAATTGAAATAAACAAAAATACAACCAAATAAGAACTAAACTAACAAATAAGAACAATTTAATTACAGAACAAAACAAAAACTAGTAAATCTAAAGATTGGAAACTAAATTAAACGAAAAAAAAAAACTTACCTTAATTACGGGTCTGTCGGCTGCTGGTGATTGCTGGTGGTCGTCTGCTGCTGGCGGTGGCCGTCGTGTGGCTGCTGGCGGCTGCTGGTGACCGGCGGTGGGGGAGGGGTGGTGTTATTTTTATTTTTGTGTTTTCAAATTTTGAGAGGGAGTATGTCTTGAGAGAGAAAGATACCAAGGGTAGTGACGGTAATTCGTAATGAAAACGCCGACGACGGTTACTAAAAGCTCGACGACGTTTTACAACCCGGTTATTAAACTACACCCATATCATTTACTAAGATTGTTATTAGAGTCATGATTTTAGCACGATTTCAGCTATTTAAGTAGTTTAGTTTAATCGCTTAATGAATAAATGTAGGGTGTATATTTGAGAATAGAGAGAGATGAAAAATATTTGGAGAAAGAAATAATATACCAGAGGATCGGTCGATGATAAGAAACTACATGATAAAAATGAGAAAAGTGTGTACTAAAGCTATTGGTTGTAGCAATTTTTGCCAATAAAACGTCCTTTAAATTAAGCACACCACTTTTAATATCCCTTTATAATCCTTTTATCAATTCCATGTTTCCAGGAGTCTAATTAAGTTGTCCTTTACAACTAAAATGAAGAATTTCTAATCGCTTATGTTCTACCCTTACGGCCTTGCATCTATAGTTATATCAATAATATGGTGTATATTTTACGCGTGACATTAAGATATGGAAACTCAATACCACTCGTAACGTTATCTCATTGTTCTAATTCAATTTTATGGCCTAAAGAAACTCAATGCCACTAGTAAAGTTATCTCATTGTTCTAATTCAATTATATGGCCTAGATAGTTTTGAAATTATTGTGCCCTAAATTTGTGTTCTTTGTTATAAAAATAAAATACCCCGTAGGCCCCTACACATTTTCAATCATTTTATACCTACCTTTTTTACTTTATGCTTGTGAAGATTAAGCATGGAATTTAATACTCCGCAGTAATAAAGAAGGAACTATGTTAACATTATTGTGCCCTAAACAGCTTTCCATTTCCTCTTTGTAAAACGCTCTGATCAATTTATAAGTACTAGTATGAAATTTGAATCCTCTCAATTACTTTCTCTCAATTACTTCTCTAATACACTCTTATTATAATATATTTTTTATCTTCATTCATTTAAACATTATTTTTATAAAATAATTACAGCTACTTAATCGTCCCAACATTTAATCTGCAATGTTAAAAAGTAATAGAGGTCCATTTCTATTCAAGTAATGGAGAGAATTCGAATGTCCATTTCTTTTCAAGTAATAGAGAGAATTCGGACCACTTGGACGCTGCCCTTCAATTTGTACATCTCTTGATCATTCTTTTATTATTAATATAAATAATTATCATAGAATGATGAAAATATTTCACGGAGTTGTGTTGTAACTTGTAACAAAATAAAATAGGATTGTTTTTGGTCAAAAAAAGGTACGAGTAATAATTGTGCATGATGATAACATTGATCAAAACTCTAATTAAACAAGATTTACATACACAATAACATAATTCCAAAGGAAAATTAAAACGCATTGACAACATCATGATAAGTACTAATCTAGCAATCAAATTAAAATAACAATGATAAGCCCATTGAGCGTTATCCAATCTCAATACCACCCTACCACACATATGCATATTACATGTGAAACGGTGATACAGAGATAGGAATACCACCCAGTAACACCGTCTCATTTTCGAAATTCAAAGAGCAAGAGTAAGAGCAGCTTTAACATCTAATCTCCATGCAAAACCACCACTATTCATTCTCCAAACATCACAAGGAACCGTCATCGTATTATTCCCGTATTGCACCCTCAACCTACACGTAAACCTTCCATACATATTCTCCACTCTTTCCTTCATCTCCAACTTGACCGACACCAACCTCTCCTTCCGCCACGTGTCCATTTTATCCCCCGTCACCATCCTCCTATACTCGTCATTAGTCCACCACACTCTATTCCAACCATCCGATATAAACCCTGGACACGTGTCCTCATCTAAACTCCTCTTTCTCTCCTCATCCGTACACCCTAGGGCACGAGTAGCACACCCGTCTATCCACGTGGCACCCACTTGTTCAACCGTTACTTTCGTTTGTATTACTTCTAAGGCCGTCAGATCTTCATCTGACGGCCCGAAGTTTAGCCATGTTGGCTCTTTACTACCTTTCCTGACACGACTATTGTTATTATTGTTGTTACGAGTTAGATCCGGGGTTTCGGGTAAAAGGGAAAGTGTTACTACGTGTGGTTTTTTACTAGGTTTGTTAGTTTTGTTTGGCGATTTTCTTTTCTTGGGAGAGGCCGAGGTTGAACCGGAAGAGGAGGTTGAAGTTGAGTTGGTGGGCCCGCTAGTAGCGGGTTTAGGAGCAATGGGCCGGAAACGGAGCATGATCCGGTCCATTTTGGAAACATCATCATTGGTGCAATACGGTACGTAAGTCGTTGTAGTGTATCTTGCAGTGCAACACCCTCCTCCACCTCCATTAGATCTTCTCATGATTGATTGTATGTTTGTTTTGTTTGTGTAAATGTGTGTGATTATTATTATTATTATTATTATTAATAGTGTGTGAGAAGTTGTGTGTAGTAGGAAAGTGTGGGAAGAAGAGAGAATAAATAGGAGAAAGTGGGGGAGACAGGTGTGAGGAAGAGAGGATACGTGTGAGAAGTGTAGGTTTATCCGCCAACAATGTGTGTTTGATTGGGCAGTTCTATATGGTATGAACGGCTGAACCTATCATATATGGCTAAGTATCAACGTGTCACTTTGTTGTATTATCGAGTTCGAAAGTTCCACTGTTTCATTTTCGTGTTTTATATACCAGTATGGGACTATATTATTGGATAGATATGGTAATATTGAAACTCAATAATCTAAGTTTGTAACAGTTGAGTTATTTCATTATCACCTCTGTTAAACTAACTATTTATCGTTCGCGTTAGCTTTCTGTTTTGTGCAAATCGCATGGGTTGTATCATTATCGGCTTAAAGTACTACCTTTTGCCATTAATCTTGTTTCTAATGACGACCTGTGTGCTCAAATGTTGGGTGACCTGATTAATATTATTGTTTTAGAGTGAAGGGCGCTATTAAAGGGGCTTACCACGTTTTCAGACTGTTTTCGAGTCAAGATGTGCTAGCAAGTAACAACGTTGTGGAAACTCTTGATAATTATTCTAGGAAAGATCATTCTGATGTTAATAGGACATTTTAGTGGAACATTGTCCTTTTAGGTCATGTTCATTTGGACTGAATGAGATCTGAATTGAACTTAACTTATAAGATCTTAACTTAACTAAACTTATAGGATCTGAACTGAACTGAACATATAAAATCTGAACTTTTCTGATCTGAACTTATAGGATCTAAACTAAGAATGGCAGTGGGTCGGAGACCCGACCCAGACCCTTCGGGTTGGACCCTAATGGGTCGGATTTGGGTCTAAATTTTCCAGACCCGAACGGGTATGTGTCGGGTATGGGTCTTAATAAAATATTCCGGATCCCGGACCCGACCCTTAGACCTGTATGATATAACAAAAAAAATTACAAAATCTTAAAAGTTCTAACATACTTTACTCACTACTCCCACCTTTCCCCTCTAAACTTCCAAATCCAACAGACCACACCTTACCACTCTCCCCCTCTAAATTTCTACCCAGTACCCACATATGACGCAGCATAAACCTTATCAAGAACAAGCAGATCTTAGAATTCGTCTATAGCACCGATGACCGACAAGAACAACGACCAATTATTCTAACTTCTTCCCTCCGTCAATTCTAATGAAGGTAACTTTTTTATCCTTTTTGTAGGGTTATTGATTTCAATTAATTTTAGGACTCAATATTGATTTGTTTTAGGGTAGTTTTATTTTGATTTGTATACTTATAGTATCTGAACTGAACTGAATTTATAGGATCTGAACTGAACTGAACATATAGGATCTGAACTTTTCTGAACTGAACTGAACATATAGGATCTGACCTTTTCTGAACTGAATTTATAGGATCTGAACTGAACTTATAAGATCTGAACTTAACTTATAGGATTTGAAGTGAACTTGTACGATCTGAACTTAACTTATAGGATTTGAAATGAACTTATACTATCTGAACTTAACTTATATGATCTGAACTGATGAACTTAATTTATGGGATCTGAACTTAATTTATAGGATCTGAACTTATAGGATCTAAACTTAACTGAACAGAACTTATTGAATCTGAACTTATCTGAACTAAAATTATATGATCTGAAGTTAACTTAATTTAAGTTCAAAAGAACATGGACTTATCTCTACTCTATGTATTATTGACTTGGCGGTTGATGTCGCCCAACCCCCTTCCTTAAAACATTATTTGTAACTTATTCACTTTCTATATATTAAAATACTATTATGACCACTTTAAATAAAGCGATGTCATGTTAGACTATCATAATAGGTTATAAATATTGATGATACTTATGAGTTAATAGTGAGTTCAATATAATTTAGGATAAAACGGGTCAAATATTACCATACTTGCGTGAATGAGCTAGACAACCTTGTAGTGGGCCTATTTGTTTTGGTGTGGGCATTTTTGATCCTCATGCGCCTTGCGTTGTGACGGTCTCGTTCTTTTATAAAATTTATTTATATTTTATCAAAAAAAAAAAAAGAGCTAGCCAAACCTTTAGCTATTTTCAATGCATTTGTATTACTTGGCCCGTATGAAACTTCAAACGGATATTGCCCTAACGAAGCCTTTTTCATATCAGCCTTGATATTATTTAACCAAAAGAGGAAAACAATGCAACAGTTTTATGGTGGTGACCTCAAAAATGAGGCAATTTATGTACTGCTGAACTTATGTTGTTTGCTATTGGTTTGTTTACCTACTTCCTAAATTGAGCTCCTTTATTTGTTCATATTCTATAACGAAGCTATTGATCGTTTGTTGAACTCTGTTCTTGGTATCAAGGTTCACTGTTCACTTGGGTAAATTGGAAACGTCTCTTGCCAAAAGCGTATTAAGGCTAATGACTTTGACCAGTAGCAGTTTAGTCCCAAGAATTTTCAACCACAAATTCTCATTTATGAAGAATAGTATCTATCACAAAATTGTGACGGGTCAAATAAAACTTACATGGTGGATAAAGACGAGTAAATTATGACTTCCTAGACACTCCGATTTATCTTATCTACCCATGTGGATAATATTTAACCTTCACGAACTTGTGCCGGAAATACCAGTCACAAGGGAGATGTACTGATTTTCCGAATTGTCCTACAAAAATAGCTCAAAACATTTTGGGTACCGACTGAATTAACCTCATTACTTCTTTAAAAAAGAGCTCTGCTACAATTGAGGCAACCTTAGTTTTCTTACAAGCAATGCCATGAGCCACGCACCTTACTAAACCTTTCCATAACCATTATTATCGGTGAAGTTTCATTTTTCAATGTTTTATACCTTGAACTGTTTTATTGTCAAAAATTTTGAAATTTGACTATCAAAAAGTGAGTGTAATATTTGGTTTGGATTAACGAGAATAAAATCATCCCCAAGTAAGGGTCATGGGGACCTTACTTGGGTCACCCTAATCACAATTAAGAGCCAAATTAGCATGGCCTTCTAGCAAAAGAGGTCACCAATTCCGCTGAAGATGATGACCTTGTTCATGACCTGACACATGTCATGCTGTGGTTTGTTGGTGCAAATAAAAAGGACGGTACATGTGAAAAGGGAAGTTAGCACTTTGCTTCTTCCTCTGCCATTTCCACCAAAATTAAGCACATTGAAGAACAAGTTACAATTGGTGTTAATTGAAAATTATACACTAAATCAAATTTTAAAAAATATGAGCATAAATAAAAGGGTTTTATTTTTTAAATTCTCTACAAAATGGACTCAACTTTGATATATTTTGACCCACTTTAAATTCATTAAAAAGTATACCAAATTAATTACATAAAATATCAACAAATTAAAATTTCAATCCTTTTAAATTGAAAAAATAAAGATTTCACAAGCTATAAATTACCCACTATAGAAATAAAAAAAAAATCAAAATCTGAGACTTATAAATATTGTAAAAAAAAAGTGAGATCTTGGAAACACGAAAATTGATAGATGAAGATATGGGTAAAAGTTGAAACCAAGAAAAAAAAAAATATGAGATGTAAACAATTTTGAGTTTGATTTATTGATTACGAAGTTGAAATTGTTAATAGATTAAGATTTAAGAAAATAAAAATGAAGATATGGGTGAACACTGAACAAGGAAAATGGGAGAGTTGTTTTTGTTGCCCGTGTTTTACTAATATCGCTCGAATTAGGACATTGACTTTTCAATTCTACCCCCTGTCTATCACAATCATTAACTTTTCAATTCTATCTCATCAACTTTCCTGTTCTACTATTTATCTCTAAACTTAATAACTGTTACATGAATTAAAAAATTTCAAGCATGAACAACGACGATTCATTAGCTAGAAACGAGAAAAAAATCGAATTCGAACACTTTCTTCAATATTAATTTTTGAACTTCATTAACAAATTTACATGCCTGCGTATGGACGGTAGTTGAACAATGGATTGAGTAACAATCCTGAGAAATTCATCGTAAACTAAGAATAAAACCACAACATACAATTCATCATACACTATGCCAAACCTTCAAACTACAATCATATCAACATGAAAGCACACCATAATTGAGCAATGCGCCCTCTTATTATCAAAATTCATTGCATAATAACAATCGATCAAACCACAGCGTAATAGTACAGGAGATGTTGCAACCAAGACGACAAGACTGTAACGCTCCGAAAAGCAGACAGACAGCTCAAAATAACTCTTTTTATTAACAATAGACAGCAGCGGGATTACAAGGGCGTCACCGCCGTATTCTCCCTTTGGGAAATACAAGGCTTATACAATAAAATAAATACAATTATAAAGCTAAAATTAAAAAC
>JAOWBH010159658.1:0-11404 GCA_028566215.1 Silene coronaria
TAGCTAAGAGTTATTGTCAGTCAAAGTTTTTTCTCCAAAAAAGAGGGGTACAAGTGAGAAAGTGAAAAAGTAGAGGGTTACAATTGAGAATATCCCTAATATTTTTGTTTCTAGTAGTTGTATGCATATTAAGCGTGGGGGAAATTCGGTGGCTCATTATGTTGCCCGATTGTGTTCATTAGTGGGAGAAGAGTTTGTAATTGATTCGAACTTCCGGCACGCCATTCGTGACTTGGCGGAGATTGATTTAATATAATTCTCCCTCCTCATTCTCTCAAAAAAAAACATGAAATTTATGCCACTGAGATTGCCTCAAAGTAAGGAACCAGTTGATGTTAGAGAAGAAGAGGACTCACAGATAAAGTATGAACTTTTACCTGGGCTAAATAAAAACATCCGATTATTCGAACCGATTCGATAACTGCTCCGAACTTTTGGATGTCTGATCTAAAAGTTAAGTTTTAATCAGATATTTGATCCGAAATTTTCAGTATCTGTATCGGATATGGATATTAAGTAAAACACATGGATATCCTATCCAACTCGAAACTATATTTATTCTATTATTTACGATATGTTCTTGTTGTTTTATTTTTTTTATTTAATTCGTGTGTTTAGATAATTCTTATATTGGGGTTTTAATAAATTTTCAATGTTGTAGTGCTGAACTATTATTTTTAAAGCATTCTGTTTTTTTCCGTGTTTTTTAAAATTTCCTGTGCTATTTTAAGTATAATTCTTAGAAAAACACTTTTTTATCTGATAAACAACTTTAAGAAAGTTTAAAATATAAGAAAAATATATATTAGTGGGACTTAAATTTTATGTCGAGATCATTGGAGTAAGAATACAAAAAAAAAAAACATCATGTAAGACGATGAATACGATCATGTTTCAAACTTAATTTTCAAGCAAATTCCAAAATATGAATATCTGAAGCATATCAGCATCCGATCCAATTATTTTTGGATATCCGAACATTCGATATTCGAACATTTGTATCAAATGTGGATATCTGATTTCAAGAATTTGTAATATGGATATCTGATCCAAACTAACACAACGGATCGGATATATGGTCCATGCTTTGCCCTAATCTTACCATTTAGAAGAAAAAGTCGTTCCATATAGTCCCTCAAATTCTTAATAACCTTCCAAATTTCCTTTTTAGTCAATTCACATAACATTCCCTATATTTTTTTTTGGGGGGGAAAGCTTTGTATAGTCCGAATTTTATTATATGTAGTGTACCCTTAATCCTTGTGCCAAAAGAAAAGGGAAAGTTTATTAAGAATTAGAGGGAGTATTTCTACTTGGTATCTAATCTTAATAAACTAATTTCCCAATCAGTTGTTTTTTGTATAGCCAGTTAACCACCCACCCATCACGTAGAATTAATCTAGCCAGTTACCTATACATTCCCTAATAATCAACAAAATTCCGAACAAACGGAAGCTGATTAGGGATGCTAATAGACCATTACATGGAAAGTAAATAGAGTAAAAAGATTTTACAGTGGAACCGATACAAGTTAGAGCTAGAATCCTTGCATTTAGGGTAATAATAAAATGGAAATCCAGGACATTGAAGGTGACGGTCTTGTGATAGAGGAAACAGACGATGGGAGGGTAATGTTTATCCGACCATTACCTGAATCGACGAATTACCAAAGTTGGGAGGTGACTGGCTTTCATCTTAAACAACAGGCCGAGGGTTTGATTCCTTACTCCTGAAAGAAATTGAAGCTCGGAGCGGTATATCAGTTGAATTGCACTGAGTAAACTGAACCACCCTGTCACAATGTGGAGCAGGTGTTTCAGGAAACCCTCTTGACTCTGACTTACGAAGATAGCGTCTAACTGAAACAATATTGCATATGAGGCAGCTAATTAAGCCAAATACCGCCATAACAGCGTAGTATCTGTCAAGATGGCTATGATCAATGTCATCCCCAAACCAACCAGAACTACCGTCCAACTTTGATAATGAATACCAACCAACAAACCAAAGACAACCGAGTAATTGCCCAACACCCACCACGCCTTCTGGAAGGAAATTTCCATATGAGCTACTAACTGGCTCAGGCATTTCCTCTGCAAAGAAATCCTGGATGCCAGTTATAGCTAAGCCGTCCATAGCTCCGATTAAAAAGAGCTGAGGCATGAGCCAAAACACACTGATATTTGAGCCGGTCTTTATGGCTTCCAGTCTTTGAGCCTCAACCAGGAATGCAGCCGCGAAACAAGGAACTGATAGCAGCATTGCCAGGCATACTCGTACTGCACCATAAAATGGATAGTATGGTCCTTTAACATGCTTTTTCCCTACCCAGCCGCACAATCGGCTAACAAGCTCTTGAGTTACGCTTGGGCTGTAGGCAATTACTTCAATGGGAACTTCAAATGAGTAGAGTATTCATATTGTTTGCTTGACCTGTAAAGAATGTATCGCCTACTGATGTCAGTACACCATACATCAGGAATATCGAGGATAGCCTAATTGCTTTGATGAAACGCCGAATGTCATTGACTTGGCTGACTTTGAAAAGTCTATGGTTATCAAATTCAGTAACAGCATTCTCCGTCGATGGGTTATATAATGTGGCTTTATCAAGGAACCTGCATTTTCACAAGTGAATGTTATAAGGAGTATGTACAGCACAGAACTGAGTCAGTAATATTATCAACTTGATCCATATACGGTACACGGTACACCCATTAGCCAACCTTATAATATGGTCCAATACTCCAATCTCATGACAATATTATCATAAGACTAAATCATACGCAAATTAGTTTTAAAAACATTACCCAAGTTTGTTTGCACGGACAGTGAGTTTAGGTTCAGAGTTATTATCTTCCAATTCATTATCAACGTGGTTATCGTCGTCTCTGCTGGTATCAGAGTTACTATCTGCATCACCATAGTATCTGGAAGTTCCTCTAGAGTCATAATGGCGTTTGTTAAATGCAGCTAGGAACACTCGGAAAACTTGTACAAGTGAGCTCGTTTGAGGTTTTGTAAAAGAGCGGTAATACACCTTTACAATAAAGAAGACAGCAGAGGTTGATATGAGTAGAACCGCGAGACAAAGATATTCAGGCCTTTCTCCAGGAATGAAAAACATTGCAATAGGCAAGCCGATTATTACTCTGTGATACTTAATTATTTCAGACCAAATTCGAGTAAATATTTTTTTGGTGAAAATCAATAAACGGCTTCTTGTTCTATCATCTCTGCTAGTGTCATCTATTTTACTAGCTACTAGTCTTTCATCTTCAACACTGACGGCTATGTCTTGTATATGTCTCTCCTCATTTTGACACCCAGTATATTTTACATAACCACTTTGCCCCACAATTATTAGAACCATAGAAAGATAAAAGAAGCTTCCACTTTTATCATTTTCGCCTTGAGGAATTATAAAGTACCATATCAGTAGCCCCTGTAGCACATTTCAACATCTCAAGCATATTAGATTCCATAAATATTGGTAGGCTGCACCACATTATATTTCTAAGTTGTCGTCGATAATAAAAAAAAAAAAAAACTAAAATGAAGCTCACCATGAAGTATAACAAGGCGGAGAGTAGCAGCATGAAGCTGTCACCAAGACAAGTATCGGCGAGGCAGGCCACCAGAATCGGAGACACTGCCTTAGATCCTTCCTGGATATTTGTTAGTATGACTGCATTGTACAGTTTTAAATTCCACGCATCCATTAACAGTGCAATTAGCACACTGAAATGATAATTTGCTACATAGAAGCTCACAAGTAGTAGTAATTCTGCCAGAGTTCATCAGTGATCAGCTCCTTCATTAATAATTCTATATATGCGACGATAAAAGAAATGAGGATAAAAATGAGACCAAAATGGGTTTGGGTAAAAAAAACACACACACAAAAAGGGAATTGCCCCGATTGAAGCGACTTAGGAACAGTAATAAAGTTATCTAATCTAATCTATCTTATATCGGGGAAAGTAGGAAATTGTCCCAAACATTTGGAGCAGTGTGTAATTTGGCCCCAAATGTTTTCAAATGTGCAAAATTTACCCAACTTAAAAATTCCAGTAATTTTACCTCTACTACCACCATCAAACACATCCAAACTTTCCACTCCATTCAAGCCCCAACCATTAATTGCAGAATTGAAAACGAGTTAAATGCCAAATTTTGTAGCATTCATCCTTAATAAATCGGAGAACCAGCATAAGAAATTCATAAGGCTCCAACTTTAAAATAATGCAACAAACACCTGCTGTAGTGCAGTACTGCAAGGTCTAGTCTACTCTTGTAGTTTTGAGGACCCAATTCTACGACTATAATCTATCTAAATGAAGACATAGAATGAAGCTAAGGTCGAAACTTAGGCACGATTTATTTATCAAACGCTTCATCAGTTCTGGAAAAGAAGGGTCGAGAATGTATAAATTTAGTATATTAGGGATGAATGCAACTCCAATTAACCTAAAGGTAACACGATTCATAATGAATGGATTTACAAGTGAACTATGATAGGTGAGGGTATGGTTGGGGCTTGAAACGGAGATGAGAGTTAGGATGGGACATGAGAGCGGAGGATTGTGTTTGATTGTGGTGGGAAGGGTGGTGGTAGACAAAAAATTGTTCCAGTTTTAAAATTGGGTGGATTTATATATATGGGGTAGTAACAAATAACCCCATAGTTAAAGGTTCTAGGATAAATGGCAGGTTTGAAAACGTTGGAGGATAAATAGCACATTACCCAAAATATTTTAGGGCAATTTGCTAATGTCCCAATCAAAAATCTCACAAACTAGAAAGACAGAAACTAGGTGACATTATGAAATGACAAATATTTAAAAATTTATTTTGTCTCCTTCATTTGCATGTCTACCATTTGCTTGCCTGTTTTATTTCGGTTTTGGAGTGTCTCAGTCAATTATTTTTTTATATTTTGGGAATGTCTTTGATATGCAATTGGATCATCCACACTCAATTTGACCCACTTGTCATTTAATAATTAACTCTCTCATTTTTCCTTGGTGTGTGCCAAAACAAAAGACAAACAAATGACCAGGACGGAAAGAGTACTATATAAGTCAAAAGTATAAAGATGTTAATTAGAGAGAGGATTAAGAATGCTAATTGAAATTAGTGAGTGGACTCTTAGGCTTAATAAGAACCTTATCGACCTTGTACGAAAGTAGAATAATGAACTGAGTAAGTGTTTGGTGGACAAAGTTGAATTCACTCGGCCGAGTACAAGGTATACTCGACCGAGTGAGTTACACTCGGCCGAGTGACACTATGTCAGCCGAATTTTTATTCAACTTGGATCTTATGTTAAACACCCTTATCTCGTTTCTTCTTATCTTTCCACAAATCTAAACACCCTTATCTCTTTCTAAAATATTCCTACACACATTTCTATGGTTTCTAGCTTGGATTGAAGATTGTTCAACCTTACACCTTCTTCCTTTCACATTGTAAGTTAGATCTAATCTCTCTTAACCCTAACTTTTGGGTTTTTTTTATATATTTTGGGTAATTAGTAATTTTAATTAGATTAATGGGTAATTAGAGAGTAATAATAAGGGGTTTTAATTAGTATGTGATGTATTATGATAGTTATTATGTAATTATTATAAGATGATACGGTTTTATAGGACGGGATCGGGTCGGATTCGTGTAGCTTGTTGGAGTATGTTTAAAGGTAGGTTAATCTTACTCGGTTATAATAATTAATATGTATATGTCGATGTTTATGCATATGTAATCTCATATGAACATTATAGTTTCATTATAACATGTTTAAGTAAGTGTTGGATTGTTGAAAAGGGATATTGGGTGCATTATAGAATATGTATGGGATTTATGACTTGATATCATGATAAATGTATAATTGGTTTAGGACGAAATACTGGATAATCGATGTTGGTAACATATTGTGAAAGATGAGGCTTAATGACATGAGATTTATGATACATAAGATGGATGCTATGTGATTACATTATTATTGCATATTGTGTATCTATGTATGTTTGACATTGGAGGTTGGAGGTTGTGGTGTGATTGTGGTTGTTGAGGAGACGTAAGACTGTTGGGAGACCGTCTTACGCTTAGGTCACCTATTGGGGTTTCCCAACTTAATAGGAATATGCACATTAATAGCTTGAGTACGGAGAGACTTACGGTGCTGGGGTCCGGTTAGTGCTCGGGCCCCTACTTGGGTGCGTCCGGGTACTTGTTTCGGAACGCGGTCCGGGTTGTGTGATGAGCAGTGCTGCGGTGCCGTCACCGGGTTGTGGGTGCCGTGGGTGTGTCCCTAACATCGGTGTTGGAGTTTTGCGTATAATCATTGTGATGCATTCATAGTGACATATCATAATCATGTTGCCTATTTTAAATCATGCTTATTGATTATCACGTTTAATTGTATTATTAAAACTGACGTTTGTGGATTGTGTGTTATCACCTATTTTCGGGGTGGCATGCTTTGATCCACATGATATTTTCGATCATATTGCGAGCATATTATTTGACAGGTTGTTATGACGTTCTTGGGATTGGGGTCGCACTACAAGTTGAAGTCGACTACATAGATTTGGTAGATAGCATAGACCTTGATGAGTTGTACTTTATATTCCATTATGTTGTTGTAATTACTAAATATGTATTATGTATAAAATGTTCTTTCAGTTGGAGTTTTGAAACACTACATTACCGGGATGGTAGCGCTATCGATTATCTTGGCCGGATAATCGGGGGTGTTACAAAGTGGTATAAGAGCGACAATTTTGGAACCTAAACCAATAAACCCAAAAATGAACTTAGGCGTGTCTAATAAAATGAACCCGGTATAAGTGTAATTGGAGAATAACTTTGGGGTGGGTAGGCGCCTTCATTCCAAAACTATACTCTATTTACTTAACCGGTAAAATACAGGGTGATTCGGGTGACGCTATGTGCATTTCATGTGTTTATGTGCATAATAGAATGGTTGCATGACTTGGTTATTGATGAGTCATGTGAGGATTTGAATGTTAAATGCATGAGTAAGTGGATGGATGATGTACTATGATTATGTCCTTATGAAATAATTGAATACGACGATGTATGTTCACCGTCTTGTTGTGCCTATAATGGGTGAGGTTTGGGCTCATTAGTGTCGTATACATATTTATGTGCATGTGTTACGAGTTAGTAGTATACTAGATATACGACTTAATAATGATGTCGGTACTTATTTATAGTATGAGGGTAAATAGTTAGAAGCGGTAGTGTAGATACGTGTGATATTGACTCGGGATGTACCACCGACAATTTGGTGGGCTCCCGGGACCTATTCTCATGTTGCAGAGACCGACCTAATCGAAAATTTCAGCAAAGTAGGGACACTCGACCGGATGAGAAGACTCACTCGGCCGAGTGGGGCCACACTCGACCGAGTGGACATCAAGCAACAAAAATCTTGTAAGAACTTCACTCGACCGAGTAACTCGGTCACTCGGCCGAGTGGACTCGCACTCGACCGAGTAGACTTGGTCACTCGGCTGAGTGCCGATGGGAGACCCAAAACGCGTGATTCTTATCCCTATATTCCTCCCCATCCTCTTATTTAATCTCCTTCATCTCTTCATCATTCTTCTTCAAAACTTCACCAAACATCACCTAAAAATAATCCTACAACTCCATTGATGTCAAATCTTGCTAGAACTCGAGATTTACTCCTAATTGCGTCACCAATGCTCTTAATTAAGCAATGTAAGTTGATTTCTCTCTCCTGTCAACTTTCCCCAATTCGAAAATTTGTAGATCTACAATATTTTCTTGTGTTTTTTGCAACTATTTGCTTGTTTATACCTTATTTATGCTAGTAGACAACCTTTTGTATCATTAATGTTGTTGAAAATGAAAATTTGATGTCAAAATTTTACCCACCTTTAACCCACTCGAAATTTTCATATATGTGCTTAAATGTTGTATTTGGATGTTGCTGTTGGGAATAATTGTCCAACAAAGGCTTAACATTTGTTGTTGATATTGAATCTTGTCTTAAAATTGAGTTTATGCATTGAAAACTTGGTGGAAATTTTTGAATTTCTCTACGAGTCATGCCAAAATTCGATTTTTTATACTTAAAATGTGGTTTAATTGGTCTTAAAAGGCTCTAATTATTCTAAGTAATGATAAAATCTTGCCTTACATTAAAATTTTGACCCTAACAGTCCCTTTGGACAGAAAATTATGGGAATTTTACCCAGAAATTTGTGTTTTATGTTTAAATTCTACTTAACCATCTTAAGGATCCAAAATGTGGTTTAATGATGTGGTTTATGATAGCTAATTTAAAATATTGTTTAGGAAAGTCTCAAATTTTAAATGGCACTTATCGATTTAAAAGTGTGGTTTAAGTGACACATTTTAATTCATAAACCTTGGAAATTTTAATCGGAAAAGTTAGATTGCTCACACTTAACCCTTAGTAAATTACTTTTAATGTATTCAAGTTTTGATTAAGTTTTAAGTAGGATAAAATTTGGCTTTTGTAAGTGTAAATAAAAGTTCCAAGTTTTGTAATGAATTATGCTTTGTATTCAAGCGTTGATAATTGTTTTCCCAATTATGACTAAGAAATTTGGTTAAAAACAACTTGACCATGATTAATAACATAATTGGTATTTGATTTCATTAATGTTGAGTTAAGTCACCACCAACGTTGTTAAATACTCAAACCTCTTATGAAAATGTTTAAGTCACCTTGTTAAGTCTTAAATCGTGCTAAACATGCTTATAGCTCCTATTAAACATTTCATGTTTTGAAAACTTGGACAAAAAGGCAACCGATTATTAGTCTCATGTTTAAAACTCGGGTTAATTATTTCTAAAAATGTCAAGTAAGTTATGAGAAAACTTGTTTTCCGGAAAGATTTGCGTGTTAATTTAACTTGTTGTTTCCTTGATAAATATGTCAAATTTATACTTCTCTCACTCTAACAATCTCATATGTCTTATGATCTCTTGGACCGATTTTCAAAATTCTGAGTTCTTGTCTCCTACTCATCCATTGGTATGTCGCATGTCGAGGAGAACCGGAAGCTGCCAAACCCGTCAAAACCGTGCCGAGGCGCCGGTCCTTGAAGCCCCGGGCTTCCTGGGCATTGAGTTTACTTGTGCACACCACCTTAACACCTTCCTAGCCTTGGCCAAGTCAAGTTGAATGCGACTAGGTGCGTTTCTAACGCCGCTTTAGAAACCTTGGAAGTAAGAGAGGATGTGTGTGGCATTTTCCAGGGGCTTGGGTTGGAGGGTTTGTACCTTTTGAACGAGATGTCTTGCCGAAACCTTACCCTTGAATTTCTAAGCTCCTTTACCTATGACCAATCGGATTATTCGATCCATTTCCGAATCAGCAACACCCAATATCACCTTAGTGACCAACAGTTTGCCGAGGCTCTAGGCGTAGCCCCTAGGAGCGAGAGTCATCTTGATGACCTTCCTAAGAAGATGTCGGCTACTACCTTTGTCGATTAAATTAATGGGAGGAAGAATACCAAGGTGAGCGCGATGAAAGCGTCCGTTGTGGAGCACCCGGCCTTACGCATCTTCCTTAGGGAAATGACTTACCAACTCTTCGGGAGGGATGATGTGAGTAAGCTCAATTCGTGGGAGGTTTTCTTGCTAGGCTCCTACCTTAACCAGGAACGGAGGGAACCCTTCTTTTTCAACCCTACTTCGACCATTGCCTTGGCTCATGAAAGAATGACCAAGCCAGTGCATTGCACCTTAGATTGTGGGGCAATAGTCACCCGGCTAGCCAAGCAAGTGTGCGGCTTTGTACGGGGGGAGAACGATCTAACCGTGTTGTATGAGGTGCCTTACCTAGATTTAGACTATTTGAGGCACATGCATTGGGAAGCGGACTTACCCGAGTGAGGGTTAGCTTGGTAAGTAGATAGGGATTTACATATGAGATTTCCCGCGGCGGAGAGAACCTTGGTACCATTGAGCCCCTTGGGAGGGCAAACATCATTTCGTACCCTCCGCGGTATTACATCGTTTGTCATTCTTGAGGTGAATCGCTGCCGTGCTCGTGCCACCTCTCTGGCCCGCCTTCAGACATCTAGGACGGACAATCCGCCTTCACCACCGCCCGTCCGATAACACCTCCTCGTGCTAATGTGTGTACCAAAACCACGACTGGCCTTGGATTTAGATTGAGATTGGCCGAACTCACTTTCCGCATCAACCGTGACCTCTCCATTACATCGGAGTGTGAGGCGTCGTTGAGGCAAGGGGCGATACCCTTGCACCCTCCTACTTTTAGGACCCGTGCGGGAGATGACACTAGTGTCTTCCATGCTTACGGTGTTGAGCCTAGGAATTGGGGAACCCGGATTCGTCATGGTTATGGACACCTCCTTAGATCATGAGCGGGGGATAACTTTGCTAGTGGGACTGGTTTCTCTGGGGACGGAGGTGAGGGTAGCGGTGGAAGAAGCTATGCTTATGGGTAAATGGGAGGATGAGAGCAACCCCTCCACCAACTAGAGCGACAAACTTGGGAATACAACTCGCCGTCACAACCCGAACAACAACTAGAGTCGAGTTGGGGTTACCAACAACAGGAGTCGACTTGGGGTTACCAACCCCGTGAGCCCGGATGGTGCTACAACGAACAACAACAACAACCTCACCAACAACAACAAAAAAATGAAGATGATGATAGCGATGATCCTATGGTGGTGAACGTAATGGAGATCGTATGCTACGATTTCGATGGCAAGGGCAAAGGCAAAGGAAAGAGCAAAGCGAGTGGAAGTGGAAGTGGCTGCGTTTCGAAGATGTGGTCGGGCATTTCCGGGAGACGACCCCGACAGTAGTGTAATACCCAGCATGTTAGGACACCTGTTGACCGGCCTTGGACGAGCTTCGGATCTTAATGGGATCATGTAGGGGATTTGCTCTTGCCTGAGTTCAGAGACCTCGACCGAGTTGGCATAACTCGTCCGAGTGGGGTACCACTCGACCGACTGGCGTGTACTCGGCCGAGTGAACTCTGTGCTCGGCCGAGTTCCGTAACATTAGAATGATATTTATCAACTCGGGAGTCGCGACTTAAATCATTTCACGTCATTTCATTTCTTCCTCTTCGTTCTCTCGTAAACCTAGCAGACTACTTCCCATAAACCCTCTTCTACCTTCACACATCTACCTTTGGCTTTGGATGGGGATTGCTTGGCTCGGAATAGGCGGTATTGGATCTTGGTGTCGTCACGGATTGCTTGTGTGGATTGCTTGCTATGTGTGCTTGGTGACAGTTCCACGAGAGGTAGGTTATCTGAAGAAACCTAATTTGATTAGTTAGTGTTGATGATGCCTTAAGACAAATTAATCTCATTGTTAATTTAATTGTGTG
>JAOWBH010159680.1:0-11403 GCA_028566215.1 Silene coronaria
GTATACAAGAAGTCCTAATAATTTTTTTCTCACAATGTGATTATGTGGCCGATTAACTTTGAAATAAGTTACATGCATTTATGATCAATTAATGCACTATACCACCGGTTGTATTATAGTTTTTGATTATTTTGATCGATTAACTGATAGTGTAGAATCCGAGCTCTATGCTAAAGTTTTCGAATTTTGCTGTAAAGAACTCGAGTTATACTGTAAAGTATTTGAATTTACCTATTTAAGCATTAAAAAAAAACTTAAAAATGCTCATAAAAATTATCGGATAAATGTATAGTGATTCCACAATATTTATTATACAATTGAAGGTATAGTAGTATTTTGTAATTTTTGATCAAGTCAAGACACTTGCGGAATCGTACAAGACTTCCTCTAGGGGAAATGAATCAAGGTTTAGAGGTTGGTCAAAATTGTGACTAGGTCTTCAAGTTCAGGAGATAGGAGGGGAAAAAAATGAAACATTGACTTTGGAAATAATCCAAATTTTGATTAAGGAAACACAAATATTTTTATTTTTGTAATAAAAAAACTGAACCACAAGTAAAGCTTGTAAAAGGTCTAGTACATTATATTGACGGGTTTAAAACCCGACAGACCGCTAGGGTAGAAAGTTGTACGCTCAGGTCTCAGCCTAAGTTCAAAAGATGACAATCACTCGAGGCGGGATGGAGTGTCAACTAATGGCCAAATGGTTCTGCAACCAGAATAATCTGCATGCATATATATACATTGACAAGCTTTGTTTTACAGGCATCTTAGAAAAGGCAAAAGCTCATTTCCATTTTCAGGACTTAGAAGGAAGCTAGGTGCTTCCAAAAACATGACTCACCCAAAAGGATGGTATATGTTAGTTATAAAATATATAGTCTAATGTACATTACCCCAAGAACTCACCATCTCTTATGCATAATGAGCACGTATGCTACAAACCTACAAAAATAAAAGAAGTAAGCCATATTACCCGTTGCCAATCCAAGTTCAAAATAGGCACTTGGGGGGAAGGAGCATAAAACCATAACAAAACTACGAACCAAAATCTAAAGAAAGTTAATGGTGGTGATAAATGCTCGGGTATTTGTCAAGTGTGCATGTTAGATGGGTGGATAGAGCTACTACTAGCACTAGCTTGGTGAGATGCGAAACCAAAGGAAGGGCAAAGGAGCTCAGCCTCGGGGGAAAAACCGTTCGATGGAATATCGAGAAGCAAATCCTGATCGGAGTATTCATCTTCATTATGCATGGAATCAAACATGAGAGAGCCACCATTGTTTGGCAATGCAAAAACATTCCTTGAGGTCGGAGTGAAATAGGACATATCATTTTGGATCGACCCTTTCCTTTTGTAATCCACCTTTAGAGTTACTCTTTTGGGGCTCTTCATGGTACATTTTGCTTCTGGAAGAAAAAAAAAAACACAAAGCGGCACTATGAGCTAAGAGAGTAAGAGTCATATGTTATTTTCAGCAATACCATAGTAGATGCCAGCTTAATTAAATCATTACGAGACTCATGACCTCAGTTCAAAACCTATTATGATTAAAAGTTTATGTTGCTAGTTGTTGCTCCCTTTACTTCAAAAAATTAAACCCAGAAGATTAAGCAGCTAGAGCAAGAATTCGCCAATGCATTTAAAAAGATATATCAAAAGAAGACATAACGGGTTTTCACGTCTTAGTAGGTTAGCTATAGCTAGCCATCCCGAAATCGCTGTAATACTTCGAGACAAATCTCTAACCCTTTACTAACATAAGCCCACTTAGAACAAATATATAATGGGGGGTCAAAGCTAGACAATCTATCTCCATTTAAAGAATAATCCGTCGAACTCATTAGCTGCACTCACTTTGGTTGGATTAGTCAAAGTTTAGATTTTAATTAACATGCTCAAAAAATGAAGTCCTGGTGTCGTCATTACAGATTAAGAACTATGGTTTTGTGTATTTAAGCAAATCACTAACCCTCCATCAGCAGATTCTAAAACTGGCCACATGAATTAGAATGAGCTTTTGAAGCATTTAAAAAGAGATTTCAATGGGAAGACATTACTAGAATATTAGCAGTTCAGTACCATGAGAGTCAAACTTACTCTGTAATTCAGAATCGAGAAATACCAACCAGTATTACAAAATGTGACTAACCAGGACCAAGAATATTATCATTATTTGAACGGAGTCTCTTACCACTAGTTAGAGTACCAGCAAAGCAGGATTTAGCTCCAGATTTGCTGATCCGCTGTTCTGTACGCTCCTCAGCCACCTGATTCTGTAGCCAAAGTGCAAAATAGGTCAAACATGTGATAATTCAATAAATGCAAATTTGACATTACACATTGACAGCGATTTCAAACCTTGAGCTTATTATAATATTCGAGCCATTTGCATTTTGACAAATTGGATAAGGCAAGTCTCTTTAGAACCTTAAGATCTTCAGTTTGAACTCCTGGGAAAGAAGTATCGAGCATTCCATCTTCAAGCAATTGTCGAAAAGATGACATGTTCTCTTTGAAGTGAGTGCTAGTGAATATGCTTTCAAGGCTGCATGACCAAGAATTAAGAGAGATTATCTTCACAGGACGACACATGTAAAAAATGAAGATCAGGCTTACCAAAAATGTGTTGGACAATCTGTAATGGATTATCAATAACTGACGACACTAACCTATCAAAACCTGCACATGAATCTACAGAAGGTAGATACTTTAGCAAATCTTGTTGTTCCGTATCAGTCAAGTAGCCTCGAAACACATCAAAGTTAACAATTTCCTGAAATGAACAGATTTAATAGTGTAAAATACAAAAGGAGGATCACATTATCGTATAGTACATGATATTATGCTACCATATATAGAATATCCATTCCTAATTTATTCTCTAATAGAGTGTCTCATGATTAGATTATCATCATGAGATCAAGATATACTACGGAGAAGCTATTTCTTGATTTCAGTTTTTAGTGGGTTGCTGGTATATGACTGAGGATTTTCAGTGAGGTGATTAAAGTGGAAGAGCGTCACAATGCTTTTATGTGATCTCGGCATGACTACAAGGTAAAGGAAGGACCGATTCAGATGGAAGTGGCTAGGGAGAAACTGAGTTGCTCCTAGTAGAGGATACGATGATGGAGTGATTATTATGATGGTTTGGCATGGCCGCATGGACGACAGAGACTGTGAAGGGAGGCTTGGAAATTGAGGAACGGAAAAGATTGCGAGGAGTAGAGGAAAACCTAAGAAAACTTGGATGAAAGTGAGAATGATATGATTTTACTTAGGATGGAAGAATATATGGCAATGGAGGGAACACTTTTTAGGGAAATAATACGAACTAGTATAGATCCCGTGCAATGCGCGGTATATAGAGTATTATTTATAGTGGCAAACTAATTAAAGAGAATTGAGTAAAGTTAAAAAATTAAGGGTTTCATTTTATAAATTTTCTCCAATTATTTTAATGAATGGATTTTTTTGTCACAAAGTTAACGGTAAGTATGTACAAGTTATTCTCTAAAGTTATAATTATTGCATTTAATGAAAAATCTACCAACTTATAGTTTATAGTTTAACATCAATTTTAATTTATTTTGATAAAAAAATCATAATTTTGAATTTAATTATAAGATTATATTTTAATGAAAAGATAGTTTAAAAAGAAAGTTTTACTTGTTTCTTTATTTAGATAGATGTATTAGGAGGGAAAACTAAATTTTTTTTTATTCTCTTAGTATTAAGGAGGATGATACGGAGTAGTTAACCGATTAAGCTTGTAAATGGGGTCGTTATCAGCCAATACACCCTTTATGTCAATTATTTGTTTACCTTAAACAGAAAAGATAAACTAATGATTGAGATGAAGGGAGCATATATTTATTTGCTTAAGTAATGCATCCTACCCACTATTATGATCACCACTTGAACACCAAGTACCATCCTCTCATCACCGTCGTTGTCCTTCGAACCACCAACCTCAACCGAACATAACCCAAAACTAATGGTATAATTAAAAAGGATAATTAGTTATTTTAGCCCTAAAATACCTACCCAAATAGAAGACATGATCAAATGGGAAAACAAAAAAGAATATGAATTGAATATTGTGTATAGAGAGTGTTAATAATACTCATCCCGTTTCTCTTACATATGACATTTTTGTTTTTTCGAGGTATGTGTTCCACTTTACTTTAAATACAATATATTAGTTCAAAATTATAAAAAACCATACAATTAAGTAAAAAAAAAAAAACAGATTTTATATGAGTATATATACATTATTTCATAACATTTATCAGTATATTTTGATTATATATTATTGAAGAAAGTCATTATCATTTTTTGAAACAAAACTTTAGACATTGTCTTTATCAATATATAAATATAATTATGAAAAGTTCTAAACTTACACTAATAATGAAGTTAATTAGACTATTCACTATTGGCCAAATCTAACCAAATGGGTTTGGTGTAATGGTTGCTCACTTAGCTTCATCCCTTAACCATGAGGGCCAGGGGATCGATCCATGCCCATTAGAATAGAGCAAACTCTTTGGTCAGTCATTTACCTCTTTGTGAGAGCACCCGCGGCGAGGGGATTACCGGCTCACTGTTGTCGACGGTGGACACCCCGGTTTACACAAAAAAAAAATTATTAGCCAAATCTTATCATTTCTGATACAAATGCGGAAGCGATTTAAATAAATGAACGATGATAGTAATGAGGATCGAACTCATGACTCGTGATATCGAGGGACGAGTTTGATTAAAATTCGAATGCAATGAATACATCAATGATCACAAATGCTATTTAATCCTATCTAGTACAATTATCAACTAATAAACTAGAATATTAGCCAAATGTTGTTAGCTAGGCAAGTAAATTATTTCCTTAGGGAAATGGGAATAAGAAAAGAATGGTATTTAGAATTTGGATGGACTCTAAAAGTGAATCAATCTCATGATGTGTGCATAAGCCATTTGAAGCTAACAACTTGGAGAACCTTTCTTACTCTCAACTTATTATCTTTCTACTTGTTTGTTACATTTGATTATGTGGGGAACCTTATGACTTTGCGTCCATCCATTGGTTCCTTCTTCCCAAATCCCACCAAATGGATCCAAACAAAACTTCCAAAAAGATGTTTGATTTAAGGTGTAAATTAATCTTAACTTTATCTTCCAAATGTTTAATTATTACTCATCTACAATAAATGATGAGTAACAATTTGTTATTTAATGAAAATATTTCCTTTATTCGATTAGTTTTTTTTAGTGTTCAATAAATTATATAAGACCTCATTATTATGTATATAATAACGATATTTAGTCCCTGTTTTTTTCGGTTAAAATTAGTTGAACTGAACTAAATGACTGATCTAAATGAAACGAAGCTGAACTGAATGAAAGGTGTTGAAGAAAAAGTTAATGTGAGTAAATTAATCTTAACTTTTATCATCATCCAAATGTTTAATCATCACTCATCAATAAATGGGTAACATTTTGTTACTTAAAGAAAATATTTCCTTTATTCGATTAGTTTTTTTTAGTGTTCAATAAATTAAATAAGACCTCATTATTAAGTATATAATAACGATTATTTAGTCCCTGTTTTTTTCGGTTAAAATTAATTGAACTGAACTAAATGACTGATCTAAATGAAACTAAGCTGAACTGAATGAAATTGCAGTAAAAGTCAATGTGAGCTGATCTGAGTTGATACATTTGATTATCATCGAAATGTTTAATCATACATATACAATAAATGGGTAACAATTTGTTATTTAAAGAAAATATTTCTTCGATTAGTATTTTAGTGTTCGAGAAATCAAATAAAACCATCATTAAGTCTTGATTTTTATTCTTCTCGGATAAAAAGAGTTGAACAGAATTAGACTGATTTGAATGAAACTAAGCTGAACTGAATGAAGGGTACTGAAGCAAAAGTTAATGTGAGTAAAGCTAAGCTTATCTGAGTTGAACTAAATGAAGCCGAGATAAACAGATAAACTGAACTAAAATAAGCTGAAATTAAGATAGAAAGAACACGATCTTAGTTAGGTCATTGTTCTTAGAGGTGGCAATCGGGTCACTCGGGTCGGTTACGGGTCGGGTCATATCGGGTTCGGGTCGGGTCATATCGGCAATCGGGTCACTCGGGTCGGTTACGGGTCGGGTCGGTTACGGACTTACGGTTCATGTCAGGTCATCTTCGGGTCAGGTTATCAGCGGGTGACAAGTCGGGTCGGGTCAGTATCAGGTTAGGTTATTAACATATATTTTCTCTTATTTATTTAGTTTTTGATGATATTTTTATGTTTAAACAACGTGAATGTGTATTAAATGTAGTTTTAAATGAAAATAATTAAGACTAATATCAATTTGGTCTTATTTACACCATTATTAAGTAAATTCATTAACTGGTTGAGTCATTATCGGGTCACGGGTCGGTTCAGGTCGGATTCGAGTTGGAAAAAATAAGAATGTTATCGGTTAGCGGGTCGGGTTGGGTCGGGTCGATTCGATTTCGGGTCACCCAATTTTCGGGTTGTATCGGGTCGGGTTTCGGACGGGTCGGATCGGGTTCCTCAGATCGGGTTAGCTTTTGCCAGCTCTACCTAAAACTTGTTTTTTAAGTAATTTATATACTTCAAATAGATAATATACCCACTTGATTTTGGAAGCGACTTGCATTGAGACGTATGGAGTCACATGAACATGATCATGTAGTTAGGTTGAGATACCTTATTCTCTTTTTCTACTTGGAACAAATGCATATATACTAGTATACACCCTATTGCCTATATATATTTTTTTCTCACTTATATTATTTTTGTGTTTTTGTCCTATTTAAGATGATTTTGATGGTTGAAGATATTAGTTGAAAATGGGTAATTTAATAAGACATTTTTTTTCTATCATGAATGAAAGCAATAATATAACTAAACTCTTATAGCTCAAATAAATACAAAGAGATTTTGTATGAATTTAAACCCAAAGTTTTGTCTCAGACCGTGTATATAATCCAGAAAAGTAGTTAAAACAATAATCGATTTCTACCATCCGAAAATCTTCAAACATAAAGCATTAAGAAAGATAATATATTAAATTTCGTCATGGTTAGCTCTAAACACTAAATATTACACACGGATCCATGAGTAGTGGCGGATTTAAAGGGGTAAGCAGGGGCACTCACTCTCACTGGCCAAGAAAAAATTCAAAAAATTTAGTTAAAATTTCCGATTTTTTTTAAGATTATATTAATCCATTATACTTGTTTATTTGCCCCCGCTGAACTTTCTTTTCCCCTAACCGTAAATCCTGGCTCCGTCCCTGTCCATCAGAGCTCACCCCCAAACAAAAACCCTCATGAGTCTTCACTCCATTTCCCTATAAATATCCCTCGGATGTTTACTCCTCTTTAAGTTCTCTCATCTCTTCTTTCTCCATCTATATATATATCTCTTGAATGATGCATGCATACATGCATGCATAAATATACATAAACATACATATGCAATTAAATATACATTAAAATATGCAATAATGTTACATGTATTTGTTGTAATGTGAACCATTAGTTGATGAAGCTGCCAGCATGATCTCAATTTACCATCTTTAATTTGATTATCAATATAATTATTAATTACTAGGGTAAGATTAGATCATGCTGACATCTTCACCTGTTAATGGCTCACTAATTAAATTTCTAACTCAAATTTATATGCATTCCTCCAAGGTACGTTAAATTTAATTTGTACTCCCTTTGTCCTAATTATTTATTTTACCGTTTTTTTTTCCTTATTTACGAGAGATATTTAAATAAAGATAAATATATATTGGAACGACAGGACGACGGGAGTAAATAATTAGTTAATTAATTAATTACTGTTTGTAATCTTGTTGGAAAATATATGTAGTTTGCATCATTGTCTATGAAGATACTAAAGATTTAATTTGGTTTAAATACAATTTTTTATATTTTCTTTTTATTGTCGATAGATATCTGGCTTAGTTCGAATTCGAGTCTGATAAGACTATAAAATGGCAAAGACCTCACTCAGTCATCTTGAATTCTAAAACACTTGAGTTCTGTCATTCATTTTATTTCCATACGTTTGTTTAAAATATATGAGAAAAAATTCAAACAAGTTAAACGTATGGAAATGAAATGAATAGAAAACGTACATGTATATACAGAATATATAACTTGAAGTCTTGTCCATGAAGTTGCTTATTAAGTTTATTATTTTTGTGTTGCATTGCATGTACAGTGTATGGTACGGAGTGTTAATAATTGTATAACTGAATGAGATGATTATTATTAATAAATCGGTTACATTTTATAGTAGACCGTCTTGAAGGATAATTTAAAAATAATTGTATAACTGAATGAGATAATAGGAAAGATATTATAGAATATTAGGAATATTCTTGGATTATCCTTCAAGACGGTCTACTATAAAATGTAACCGATTCAATAATAATAATCATTTCATTCAGTTATAAAATTATTAACACGGAGTAATTGGTAAGATTACGTATAAATTTACTTTTAAGGGACTCAAAAAAAAAGTTGGAAAATAGTTCTTCTTAAATGAACTATTAATTTAATGAAAAATGGAATAGTTAAAAAAAAAAAAGTAATTGAAAAATGAGAAAATGGAATAGTTATTAGTTTAATTATTTAATAATTTCTTAATGCTTATGGCTGCGGAAATGTGACTTATGAGACGTAATTTTGGACATTGCATAAAGGCATATGGAATCATGGGAATCTTAGTATAGGTGGAGAATAAATAAAGTACATGTAAAGAGCCAAAAATAGTTGGAAAAATAGTTCTTCTAGAATATTTTAATTAGAAGCATCTAAAAATGAGTGGAGACCCTATGTAACATAGAAAAATGAGGCCCCAAATATAAATGTTATGTATATTCTACGTCGAGTTTTGTATTGAATTTCATAAATAAAACTTATAAATATGGTGATCAAAATAGGAGGTTCCGGTTCCGGCGCTCGTGTCTATACATGGCCTTAGACGCCCCTGATTAGTGTGGAATATATTAGAGTATATTTAGAGTAATTAACAAGGTTTCTTGTTCTTAAACACCAAGACAAAGTTATAAGATAGATAATGGATCCTTACTAATTTTCAAGATTCTTTCAAACGATCAATTATATTTTGAATTAATGCATTGCAGAATATCAGTTAATTTAAACGATAAATAACTCTTTATAACAAAGAAAAATCAAACTACATTGTTTGATAAACGAGAAACAATGGGAAAATAGGAAACAACAAGAATATGTCAACTAATTGGCTTGTTTCCTCTCTTTACACATCATGCCAAGTGACGAATCATGTTTCGAATTAGTGCATCGCAGAATATCAGTTAATTTAAACGATAAAGTTATTTAACCCTTTATAACAAAAGAAAAATCAAACTACATTGTTTGATAAAAGAGAGACAAAGGGAAAATAGGATACAACAAGAACATCTCAATTAATTGGCTTGTTTCCTCTTTTTACACATCATGCGAAATTGTGAAATGACGTGTTTTTCAAAACGTATTTTGCTTAGATACCCGACTTGAATTTTCTAATTATTTTAGAAATATGATTCTAACAATTTATTGAACCACATTTTAATGGACACAATAGTCATCCTTAATTAAGCTAAAAAAATTGATTGGCAATTTTTATTAATAAAAAATGTTCATGCATTCTGAGTCAAGCTACAAAAAAAAAACATGATTTGGGTTCTCATTGATCGAATATATTCATGCACCATAAGCCCATATGTACACAGCCCAATATACGGCCCATTATCTCAAAGCCCAAAGCCAGAGTTCATATAGGATTTCATAAGCGGACTACCCTTAGGAACCGTGTACAAATACTTGTGCAAGACGACATTATGGTAAACATAAGTTTTTCGAAAATACTTTTTAACATTTGTGAGGTTAAGTTTTTCAGCACAAATGAAGTTGGTATTCCCGTGAGACGTGTGAGACTCGGTTGTAATCATTAAACGATTATTGAAGTCATAAGAGAGCCAAACTCGATAAATTAAACCGATCTGAAAAATCTCTAGTGACTTAAACCTGAAAGAAGGGGATACAGGTTTGGGATTCAGCTCATTTAGGCAATAGAATTTGACAATGTGGACAAAAATATGCTAAATGATCGGGTTTCCAAACAATATTTTTATCATTACAAATATCAACAACCCAATACGGAGTATGAAATAACAAAATCTCAAATGAGACGGTCTCACACGATCTCTGGTGAGACTGCTTGATATATAGTTCAATTATTAGTTGGATAAGAGACAACTTAAAGCCTTGAATGATAAATGGGGTACGTTCACATTTTAATTAAATGTGAGACCGTCTCGTACAAGAAATATGGCTCAGATTTTGTTTGACCAATCAGCATCACTATCAACCCTGGGCATCCCAAAACTTGAACCCAGGTGGCTGGTATTCTTCTTAGGCTCTTCAGAAACTGTGAAGGTTGCACCGCATGCTTGACCTGAATCGTCCACCCATGGAGCTGCCTTCAGTTCTCTACGAGGATACTCGTAATTTTTCAGACCACCAGATGAAGTAAAGAAACATCCTGATGACAAGGGATAAGACATAGTACTGCTGTCAAATAGAGAGCGTAACATAGGATATATACGGAAGACTAGTACTATGGCCAACAAAGCAGTAGTCCTAAATCCCTACGTGATTGTGTCGTCTAACATCAATTGTACTTTAAAAGCGTTAAAACAAGGAACGGCAAATACAGGTAATGATGTCCCATTCAAGTTTCAGACTTGGCAAACTCCCTTAGGAGTTAGGACAGTCTTATCTTAAGACGAGAAATTGAAGACTAGTGAAAGGGCTAACAAAGCGGTAGTCCTAAATCCCTACGTGATTGTGTCGTCTAACATCAATCATAATTTGAAAGCGTTAAAACAAGGGACCTATAAATACAGGTAACGATGTACCTATCAAGTTTCAGAGTCAGCAAACTCAATGGCAAAAAGGGAATGCAACTAAGTGAATGATATGTGAGTTAGATATTGCAAAAGCTAGTACCTTTAGGAAAGAGCGCAAATGATCTCCCACAGGCTTTCTTCACAGTCTCGATTTCATCAGAGAGAACAAGATGATCTTCCGAAGTGGTTCCCCAATAAAGAGGGACACTTCCATCAGCATCCTAAAATAAATGAAGATTCACTTTAATCATCTATATTCATTTCCAATAAAGTCAAAGAGTCGATGTTCTCTAGGTCTAGAATATGATGAAATAAGGCGCCACTAAATTTTTTATGCGTCTTGCATCATGAAGTAGCAGATGTAATTCACATGCAATTTCCATCATCGTCACGACAGGCAGGGGTGTAGGGAC
>JAOWBH010159701.1:0-11400 GCA_028566215.1 Silene coronaria
TATTTATTATTATTATTATTATTATTATTATTATTATTATTATTATTATTTTATTTTTAAGTGGGCAACTTTTATCACGATAAAATCAATATTTACAAGAAATTAGTGGGCAGCTGAGATACTATCTGGGCACCCACTCCCTTAGCTACATAAAAGATAAGCCTAATTAAAATGTAAGCGACAGCACGACACCGACATCCTGAGATACAGAGAATTTCTGAATCCATTTGAGTAAGGCAACAACATCCGTATCAAGCTCTCCCAACGAAGGGAAAGAGAAAGGTAGGAAACCATAACCAGCCGCCATGCACAAATCCTAGTACTTGGTACGCTTACGCTGAGCCCCATCAATGACAACCCGACCGGGTACAAAATCAGCCATCCCAAACTCGGTCAAGGGGGAAGAACTCATCAAATCAACACACACATCTCACCCCCTATCCTAGGAATAGAGTAACAAGTCCGCAGGACGAAGGGTATTATAGGTAACTTGAGTAGTTCTAAGTTGTCCGTGTAGAAATCTTGAGTAGCTATAAGTATTTGCTCTTAAATCAATCTTCACAACAACCTAGAGAAGATGTACTGGAAACTTGGAAAGCCACCCATAAGAGAAAAACAGGAGACTCATGATGCAAAACAACGTAACGTATTGTTATGATAAAATACATGCAAAATAACGTAATATTATTTGATCAAAAAATAGGTTAACTTCCAATATGAATGAAAAATAGTAATGACAAAATAAAATATAAATACATCTTAAATGCTTGCAACTGTGAAAATTTTCAAATTCGACGCAAATTACAAAGTTTAGTTATTCGCATCATCTACTTCTGTATAATCATTAATTTCAGTTTAGTTCAGGTTCATTAACTTTAGTTAAGTTCAGTTCAGTTCAGATAAGTTCAGTTCAGTTCAGTTCAGATAAGTTCAGTTCAGTTTAGGTCCATTAAGTTCGATTCAGTTCAGTTTAGTTCAGTTCAGTTCAATTCAGTTCAGTTCAGATGAATTCAGTCCAAAAGAACAGGGCCTAAGCCCGTTCAAGTCTTGTTTAGTCAAACAAATGAAAGAGGTTGATTGATTGTAAACTAGGATGAAAATAAAATGTAACTTAGACTAAATGAAGTTATTTAAAATCAATGACGGGAAAGTTATGGTCTTTGGGTTCAGTAGGGTAATTAGAGGAAGAAACAAGGTTTAACAAGACATAGGTGATGATAATGGTCAAGGATCAAGGCCTAATCTCTTAGTCATCTTAAGTTCATTAACTAGTTATCACTTAGTTAAGACAAACTCATTACAATCATGACATAAAGACCATCCAATAGCATAAGCACCACGATAAGCCAAACATGTCAAAGAAAAGTTCAAACTCTTTTTTTAACAATTCAACACACACTTCATATGCATGAGAGTAAAGGCCAATTAACCTCCCAAATCAAAGTAACAAGCCCAAATTCATCCCCTATAATCACCCAAGATCCCCTAAACCTTAGATGATATTACTCACACAAGTTTAGAGTGGAGAAACCAACAATGAAAGGAAACAACATGTAAGCAAAAAGAAACAACATGATAACTTTGAATAAACAATAATTAAACAAGATTAAAGATATAAGAAAATGTAAGGAGATGTAAATAACAGAGAAATTGTACCAACATTAATTAAAGAAGCAACCTTGGATTGAAATAAAGAAGTTGAATATCTCCAATCTCCAAATTACAACCCAATAACAAAGTCTACAAGTGAATCTAAACTAATTTTAAGAATAATTAAATCTAATGAGGAAAGAATTAAAACGTGATTAAAGAAAGCTTAAGATAAAAAATGGAGGCTTAATTATCTAGGGTTATGTGTCGAAAATGAATTCAAGAGAGGGTATTTATAGGTTTTACAAAATTAGGTTAAAATTACAAAAGATAGGAAAGATGCGGATTTATGGTCCCAGCCGGTCGACCGACCGTCGGTGGCCAGACAGGCTGGGAGTCTTCTATCTTTCTTCTTCCAAAATGGTGTCATCAGATGTGACCAGCCGGTGGACCGGCTGCTGATTGGTCCACCGGCTGGGAGGTCTCTGTTGATTTCCTCCATTTTGTTTTTGGCATCCCATCTCCTTGTGCTCCCAGCCAGCCGATCAGCTGCCGGTGGCCATACCCGCTGTGAGTCTTCTGTAACTTTTCTTCCAATGTTTGTTTTGGCTCAAGGGAAGGGGTTCCCAGCTGGTGGAGTGGTTGGCTGCCGACTGGCTGAGACCTCTTTCTCGGCTTTCTTTCTTCTTCCTTCTTATGTGGCTTCAAAACCCGCTTCACTTGCTCCCCTTCTTTCATTTCCGCCTCAAATCTTGCAGGAAGGGGCACAAATTCATAGGATGGGAATGGGGATACAAAATGCAAGTGTAGCACGCGAATTCGCTCAAAACTGGGTTGAAATGGAATGGAAAGAGAGGAGAAATACCACTATGTAAACATATATCATATTCTTATCATGATAGGTTTCTTTTCTCCCTCTCCCTTGTCTTCCAACCTTCTCTTATTTGAGGTGTCAACTTCATCACTCGAAGTGTTTCTCATCGCATCATATTTTCTTGACTTTTTTTTTGTTCAACCCATGTTTTTTCAACACCTTGTGCAATTCACTTTTCTTCTTTGTTACCTCACCACAAATAACATTGTTCTCACTAGGCATCATCGGACTCTCAAATTCTTTTCGGCATCTCAAGATGGCATGAGTGGTCTCATGATTCGGTGGATTAACTTGGGGCGGTTGTGTCACCTTTTGCCTTTGAGAATTAGATGTAGCCATTTGGGACATTTGTTTCTCCAGCATTTTGTTATGGGCTAAAATGTTGTTGATTGTGATATCTTTGAATTTGCTATGTTTTTGCAGTTGGGTGAAAAAGTCTTGTTTATTTCTTTGCATTAGGATGACCGCCTTTTGTATGTCAAAGGACGAGTCATGATTCAATGGTGGTTGGGTTGGTACGTTTTGAAATTGTATGTTTTGAATATCGTATTGATTTTGGTTTTGGTTTTGTTACCTTTGGAAGTGTTAGTTGTTTTGAGTTTGGTTTTGGTTTCTCATAGGTGAAGGCACATAGTTTTGTTGTTGTGGGTTTTGGACATTTGGACTTCTATAAGAGAAATTCGAAAGGAACTTGGTGTTTTCATTATAGAAGCTAGAGTATGGGGTTCCTTGTTGATACACTTGAAAAGCATTAGCTTGTTCTAGGCTACCCTAACACTCATGAGCCTCATGTCTAAACGTTCCGCAACTCTCACATATCCACTAGGCATTGTAGGTATCATTGCCATAACATTCAACTGGTGCATGTATGGATCCTTGATTCGAAGAACTAGAGGCTTATGTTGCTTGCGATATAGCCTCCTTAAACTTGATATTCATGGTGTCCATGTGAGCATTAAATTTTGCTCCCAAGTCGGCACAATTGCGTAATGGCATCAACGTTATGCTTTTCTCCTCTATGGGCTTTTCGAGGACGACATGTTTGGTTATCATCAACTTCGGTAAACATACCATTAGAACCTATGTTCAACACATCCCTTGAATCCCATCACTGTAACTTCTGAAAAATATTATAAAGAATCAGTGGATGGGACTGTTACTCTAAGGGCAGGTATTAGACAAAATGGTAACCCTACTTCTCCTATGTCAAATGAATAACATTGGATTTTGGAATGTTCGGGGTATGAATTGTGTAGATAAACAAGAAAGTATCAAATTTTTTATTCAAATTAAAGATATAGGTTTATTTGGGCTGTTAATAGAGACTAAATTAATGGTAAAAATGCGAGTCATATTTCTCATTCTAAGTTAGAAGGCTGGAGTGTAACTACCAATAGTAGCTTTCATAAAGGTGGAAGAGTTTGGATTCTTTGGAAGCCTAGTTTATTTGATGTTTTGATCCTGGACTCTAATCCTCAATTTATCCATACCAGTTTCACGTCTAGAGTTACTCAGCAACATTTTCTCCTGACCATGATATATGCATTCAATGGAGTGGAGAGAAGTGTTTTATGGCAGCAGTTGGAGCAAATATCTATTACTTGTGGAGGATCATGGGCATTAGTAGGGGATTTTAACACTGTGATTAATCCTGAGGAGAGATTAGGGTGTATCACCAAGCAGTCCGATATGGATGAATTTATTGATTACCTTGCTACTTGTGGCATGACTGATATAACTGAAACTGTGGCATGACAAATAAATAGGATCCCCAAACAAGAGTGTTTAGTAGGTTGGACAGGTTCCTTGTGAATCAAAGGTGGCAATCTTCTTTCCTTGATATGGTGGGCCACTTTCACCTTGTAGGATTATTTGATCATTAACCATGCACTACCAGTAATATACAGTTGGGACAAGTGAGAAGGACTAGCTTTAAATATTTTAATAAAGCTCCATCCTTTCTCACTATGCTTCAAGAGGAATGGCACAAGCATTATCCTGGTTGCAAAATGTTTACAGTGGTAAAAAAGCTCAAAGCATTGAAATTCAGTCTGAAATGCCTCAATAAAGAATGTTATTCTGATGTGGAAAATACGACTGCTATAGTTGAGCAGGAAATAAAAACTGTTCAGATGAAGTTGGAAACTAACCCATTAAATGAAGATTTTCTCACGCAAGAAATGGTAGTATCCTAATCTCTGAAAACTCTAACTATAGCCAGGAATAGCTTTCTAAGCTAGAAAGCTAAGATTAGGTGGTTAGAGGATGAGGATAGTAACACTACTTACTTTTATGGAACCATTAATAAGAGATGCAGTATGAACAAGGTGATTCAAATTGAGGATCAATATGGCAATCTATGTGCTGACAGTTAGAGTATTCAGAATGCTTTCCTAGAGTACTATCAGCAGCTCTTGGGAAGCAAAAAGACTATTGAAACAGTGAGACAGACTATCATTAATACAGGGAACTATTGCAGCCAAGAGCACTCTGCTATTCTTATTTCCCAGTTACTGATGCAGAAATAAAGAAGATTTTTTTAGTACTCCTATAGATAAATCTCCAGGGCTGATTGCTATACTATGGCTTTCTTAAAGACACATGGGATATAGTTGGGACTGAAATTTGTGAGGCTATCAAAGACTTCTTTGCCACTGGGAAACTGCTCAATCAATTGAATGCTACAAATATAACCTTAATCCCAAAATGTGAGAGACCTACCTCTGTGAAGCAATTCAGACCAATTGCATGTTGTAACATGATTTACAAGATAATTTCTAAATTACTTTGTAATAGTTTATCAATGGTCTTACCTGATCAAGGGGCATTCATTAAGGGGGGGTCAATTATTGAAAATGTCCTTATATGCCAAGATATTGTGAAGCTTTATAATAGATAAGCTGTCTCTCCCAGATGTTTGTATAAAATTGATTTGAAAAAGGCATATGATATAGTTGAATGAGAATTTGTTGAGCAAATTTTTCAGATGATGTGATTCCCCGCAATTTTTTATCAGAAAGTCGTGAATTGTATAAAATCTACCTCCTTTACTCTTTGTCTCAATGGTACAAAATTTGGATATAGTTCAAAGGGAAGAGGGGTCTTAGGCAGGGTGATCCAATCTCTTCACTGATATTTACTATGTGTATGGATTATCTCGCCAGAATGATTAATTATGCAACTGCTAGGTGGCCTTTTCAATCATCACCCTTTATATAAGTGTATCAAGCTCAATCACTTAATGTTTGCAGATGATTTGCTCATTTTCTGCAAGGGCAATGCTCATTCTATTATGCTAATGCTCAAGGCATTTTCCTCTTTTTCTAAAGCATCTGGGCTCACTATGAATAGCACCAAATCTGAAGTATATTTAAATGAAGTGCCTCAAACACTGAAGGGGGACATTGAGCAAGCTACAAGTTTTGTTGAAGGATCCATGCCATTCAGATATCTTGGTGTACCTATTCAAGCAGGTAAATTAACAAAAAAAAAGAATGTAATATCCTGGTTGAAAGAATGGCGAATAGAATCAGAAGTATGGGAGCTAGGAAATTATCCTATGCAGGTAGACTGGTGGTGATCAACTCATCAGTTCTAAACACACTGTATTATTATTGGTCTGGCATATTCCTTATTCCCAAGTATGTTTTTAAAAGAATTGAGTCTATTTGTAGGAACTACCTTTGGGATGGAAGCTCTGAATACTATAGAGTACCAATGGTAGCTTGGGATAAAGTTAAACTCCCAAAGATGGAAGAAGGGTTAGGGATCAAGAAAGATGAAATATGAAACACAACAATAGTGGAAAAACTAGTTGACTAGATCTATGGGAAAGCTGGCAGATTATGGATTAGGTGGATTAATCAAATCTACTTGAAAAATGGGGACTGGCACAACTATATACCCCTTGCTAATGCTGCCTGGTCATGGAAGAACATTTGTAAGGTTAAGGAGAAAATGAAACAAGGCTACTACAGTGAACTTTAGACCCCTGATGTGAAGGGGTACTCAATTAGAAGTGGATATGAGTAGCTTAGACATAAACAATATGTACATGACTGGTATCATGTAGTCTGGCATAAGTGGAACATTCCCAAACACTGCATGATTACCAGTATGGTTATGAACAATGGCCTCAATGTAAGGGACAAACTCTTCAGAATTGGTTAAAGTCAGGAGAACAGCTGCCGTCTTTGTGATTGTGAACCTGAGATTCAGGAACACTACCTTTTTTTCAACTGTAGTTATAGAAAGCTTGATATCAATTGATCACTTGTGTGGATTCAGAATTCTTGTTAGCTATACAGGTTCTGGATTTACTAGTAGTGCATGAACTAATCTGAAACATAAAATGCATTGTGTGGTGTGGATTGCTTGCTATTATCATATATGGCATCAAAGAAACAAAGCTAGGATCCACTTGGTCATGCTGAGGCCAGGGGTAGTTGTTTAACAGATCAAGAACAAGGTAAAGAAGAGGATTTGGAACAAGATTGCCAAGAGTGTGAATGACAAAGACAAAGAATGGCTTAGAAGATAGGGAATGTAAATGCCCTGCTATTAAGTCATAGATAGTGTCTGTTACTTTTAATGCCCTGATGTAATTATTTGTTCTCCTGTACTAGATAACAGGTACTGGAAATATTGGTTGTACATTCCCTTTCATTCTATAAAATTACTCACATTTTACCAAAAAAAAACACATTCCTTGAATCTTCAAAAACTCCATTCCAAAATTGTTGGACTAGAAACCATTTAGTAAGACCATGGTGAGGACATGAACGAAAAATGGATTTAAATCTCTCTCGTGCCTCGTAAAGTCTCTCGATCAAATGGTCCTACCTAGGTCGAGTCGGGGTAGCTCTCGCGTATGCCTTTCCAACCTACCAACATACCGCACAGTCCAACACAACTAAGGCTCTCAATCTTATAGAAGTGTTTAACAAATAGAGAATCATACAAGTTTTCTCAAACAAGCATTTCAACAAACATCTGATGTGCATTCGTGGAAACAAGAACCAAAACACAAGTATAAGACTTAAACATCAAAGATAGGACCCTTAATCAAACCCATAATCCCCCATTAACCCTAGCTAAGGCACTGCTCACTACTCATTATCATGTTCATAACAACAAGATTAACAACAAACAAATAAATGGTAAATAGGATGATTAAGGAAATGATTAACAAAAGATTATAGAGAGATTAAGAATTATACCAACTTAAGTAAGCAAATAGATGGAAATAAATGAATAACAATAGAAAAAATCCTTGAATAAATCAAGATCTTGTCACCAAATCTTGCATAAACCCAAATAAGTCTTCAATTACAAGCTACATCTAAGAGTAATTAAGGAGTAATTAAACTAATAATGAAGGATTAAGGAATTAATTAAGATCTAATTAAGTAAGATGATAATATTAGATGGTGGCAAGATTGATGGATCCCTAATTCTATTACATAATAGGGTATTTATAGTAATAGGATTAGGTTAAACCAGGTAAATGAAAATATTAGACTTGACGGTGGAACTGAGGAGGAGCTCGGGCGGGATCAGGTGCAGCTCGAACGATCAGGTTGTCTCTGTTGTGATAGGGTTGTCTCGGGAAAGACTCAAGGTCTTTGCGTGCTTTGGCTCAGGCGAGACAATGTTTATCTCGGACGAGACCTTGTCCAGCCAAGTTCTTCCTCTTCTCTTCCTCTTTGTCCTTCTTTATTGGTCAACAGTGTCGATCTTATTCCCGTTTGCATGCTTGGTCATTGAGAACATCAGTTTAGCTTCTATTAGTCTCAAATACAATCGTTTTTCGCTCCTTTTGGCTTGTTTCCTACCAGAGGCATAAAATATCATAAATATCAAAATGGGAAGCTAAAGACTAGTGAAATTACGCTAATAAGCACAAATAACGTGCAAAACGAGGCTAGTTAGGGGGTATAAAGTGAGTAAATTAGAACCACATCACACATTTTGCATTTTTATAATGCTACTCAGACGGTTCACGACCCAAAAATAAATGACAAGGTGTAGACACCTCGTTTTGCACCTTTCGACAAACATCTGGTGATGATTGGGCCACATGTTTAGCATACGGTGCAATTTTATGAAATTTAATAATACCGTCGTTAATTGTTAGCTTGAATACTCGTTCCCACCCCTTGGTCGTAATCTACGTTCTGGTACGGTCGTTTTGACAGTAATTAGAGTTCATTTGGTGTCTGGGTCAAAAACCGTCTTCATTTTTTGAAACAGTCTTAACCCGTCTTGGAATATTATGGAATTCCATCGCCGAATATTATTTAGTTATTATATTCGTCAAAATATCTTGCCTTGCGGAATAAAGAATCCGTGTATCTTCCTCTTTCCAAAATCAAAACCGTAAAAATCTCTCTTGCTGAGCATGAAATCACTGGAGTGGGGACGCAGCAGGTGCTGAGCCTCTTGGAAGAGCCGCGGCAGCTGATGCGCCTTCTCCTGGCCTTTTTCCTGCTGTTTCTGTCTTGCTAAAATCCTATCTTGTGATTAGTATAAATAGAGGCCCTCATACCTCATACTCTTCACGCGAGTGTGCGCCCCTTCTCTTCTCTCTCTTTGCATTCTAGACCACATGCTCATGCTATTGACAACAACATGCTTGATCTACTCGACCATGTTAGCTCTAATACTTTCGAGTACCTGTCACATTTTGCATGACCGACCTACTTGACCACTACACACCGACTTAATCAACTTGTTTCATTGTTAAATCAAAGGCACTTTCATATACATTAATCGAGTCGAGTTACCACTAAAAGATGTTTTTAGTTAAATCTCACATCGCTAACATGTAAGTCTAAGGTTTTAAATCCCGTAATTTATAATCTTGTAATTTTATTTTAATTTAATTTTGCTATTCATATCATATAGATGCCAAATAATCAGGTTTGGTTACTTTAAAATATTTTTTTAAATCGTTTTCTACGAAGTCAGCAGAGGAATTGGCTAGAGAAGGAACGCATCAGGGGATGCGCCTTCTGGAAGTGATGCAGCACTGGCTGCACCTCTTTTAGAGGCTACCTATCCTCTGGTTCCTCCTTCTTCTTCCTCGAGCTTTTTTTATTTTCGTGTTTTGTTTTATTTTTCAGATTTCTTCATTCTTTACCTTTTAGTTTATTTTTCCAAACCTTATTTATTTAATTCTTTTCCAACTTAAATCATCGATAATTAATGTCGATTGGTTTCCGTCATTAAAATCAATTCCTAATTCGAGAAGTTCAATTTTCCATATTGAATTTCTTCAATTCCACCACTGTACAATTTTTAGTTTGATTTTTATTATTTTTATTTTATTTATTTTAGTTGTAATTCATTCTAGTTTGTAATTTGTATAATTCATCGATTTTCAGTCTTTGATCCCAATTTTTATCGCTTGTGAATCTCGTTTAGAGGTCTTGTAATTATTTCCCATGTGTTAAAATTGATTAAATCGCTTTCTTCGAGTCATAATAGTAATTAATGAATTAAATTCACCTAATGAACTTAATGGATTTCGATTCTGACTTTCGCAGACAGAACCCAACCCGAGAAAAGACGCAACATTGGATGCGCCTCTTCCAGAGGGCGCATCACCTGCTGCGCCTGTTCTGGGTTGGCTTCTGCCTCTGATCTCTAATCGCTTGACTTAATTTGTATTATCTATGTATAATCGACAAATATATGTTATTAACACCTAATTATTGTATATTCCGAGTCTTTTAATTCTTTCATTTTATTTCTTTTATTTCTTTTAATTCTTTTATTTTATTTTAATTATTTCTTTTGTTTTCCTTTACTTCTTTTATTATTTATATTAATTCTTTTAGTTTTCTTTTATTCTTTCAAAACTTCCTTTTTTGGCATCCTTATGACATGAATATGTTATATTTATATTTTGTTTTTAATCATGTTTATTGTAATTTATCCTTTGTCATGTTTTATATCATGTAATGAATGTAAAATCCCAACTTTGACCGTTAATCCCTATGTGTTAAACTCACCGACATAGTAATATACTTTCACATGTTAAAACAATGGATGTTGCATAGCATGCATATAATCAACAATATATCAAGTATTAAGGACAATTCCAATCATTAGACATAGAATGCTAAGGGTGACGAATTCTTGGTGTTCACGTCACTACTTTGTGTCTTGACATGGCATGAATTATTCGAACGATTCCAATTTTCCACAAAAATTGGTGGTGACTCCACAAATGAAAGCTTGTTCAACCTTTTATCGGTTTCAAAGCTTTTCAAATCAATTACAACCCATGAGTGCTTTGTTCGCAAAGTTCCGTGGGGATAAGTGGCGCTGCTTTAACGAAAGACTATCATTTCGAAACGTGCGGTGCGGTTGGCTTGGTCCACAGTTTGGCGACTCCGCTGGCGATGATACATTAGACTTAGTCTAACATGACCCGTGGTGAAACTTGAACAAGGTTGGGAAAATAATTAATGCGAGACAATTGTTGGCTCTCATTACTCGATCTTCCTAGATCAGTTTATCTAGCCTTCCTAGGCTCTTAACCTACCTTATTCAACCAATCGCCCTGTCTCGATGGTGCAAATTCTTATTTGTTCCTAGTAGACGGATAGTGATTGATGTCAACCAGACCACGATACTTACTCATGTTCGTATAAAGATCTTTTACTACTCGCGAGAATGGAACTAGGAATCGACTTTACTCATGTTTGGTTCTAACCTCTCCATAGACCGGAGTTCAATTGCTTGGTTTGGCAACCACCCTTATAAACCAAAACTCGTAAATATCATTTTGCATACCGTTATATGATTATTCGTATGTATACGTGCTATGTGATTTACGAGTCCAATTTTATCATCGTTTGTAAATAAAATAATTTCAAAATTTCTTTCAAAATTCCTTCCATTTCTTTCAAATTTTCGATATATATATA
>JAOWBH010159712.1:0-11400 GCA_028566215.1 Silene coronaria
TTCCAGTGTATAGGCTGATCTTCAGAAACGATGTCACATCCATATCCTTCATGCCACTCTACTGTTCTTGAATACTTTCGCTTTTCTTCTAAAGGCAGTGCGAAAAATTCCTTGCTAACAAACTGAAGTTGATTCAGCAAGGAGCTTTCTACATCATGGTTTACTAGCTGCATTATTAGTTAATTTGAGTTATTACTCCTGACAACATCCTGTAAGTTTCGCATCAACTAATGATCTTAACTGTTACATCACCCATTCACCCTAAAACAGGTATCCAGACAATATGTCGCATGCAAAGTTTTTATTTAAAAACATCAAGAAAATCATGATTCCTGTCTATCGACAGGACGACAGCAATGTCGCAAGATATAGTATAACAAACCTGGAAACAACCCCATGAAGTAAGGGCATTATGAAGTTTGAGCAACTCCTGTTTAGCACAAGGAGATGAAAAGTCTAAGAGAAGCTGAAGATCAATAATGTGACTGTCCATATATGGAAGAACACATTGTCCATTAGACTCCGAATTAGAAACCGGGTTCGAGTTAGTAACAACATATCTTTCAGGAATTTGGTTGGTATTAAATTTAGTTAACTCTTGAATTGAGGTTAATGGTAATTCTATTTTGACAGGAAGTACAGGAGATGCAACCATTTTGTGACACTTTTGACTTTATCCAATTTTGGTCACTACTTTAACTTGGCATTTAAAGAGTGAATGCTCACCTTTGAGTAAACCCCACAACAATAACTCAAGGACCCAAACTATCATTTAAGTTTTGCTTTTATAATAATCTCAACTTGGAGTATTTTTTATGTGGTTTAAGGACTTCTTCACATATTTTTGATCAAAATGAACTGATCTTTATCCTCTCTAAACTACATTTTCTCAAATCACATGGCCTTGTCATTGACGATATCTTTATCCTCAAATCACATGAACTTATCTTTATTCTCTACAAGGGTGGAATCAGGAATTGCATGAATCTAGGCTAATAATATTTTTTTTTTTTTTTTTTTTGCAATGTTCGAATTACATTAGAGGGCTTTATAATTTGCTTTATCTAGTATTTTTAATAAAAGGAGCATATTTTACGTGTCACTTCCGCAATGTTTTAAGTTTTAACCAAACATGACAACTTAGGTGTTTTAATACTACACGAACATTTTGTAATTTTTCTAGTTATTTTAGCTACTAAGCACTCAAATTGAGTTTGTAAGATATTAGCAAACTTCATTTTCAGTAATGTACATAACGTATTTTGTAATTTGACCGTAACTCTTTTTTGGGGCGTAAAAATGATGTAGTTACACATCAAAGCAAGGTGGCAAGTTGAAATTAATGTCTCCTTCTCAACAGAGAAACAAGATCCACATCTTACGGTTTCAACTAAGATAGACAAAAAAGTTAACTGCTCAAAATACATGATATGAGATGTTATTAAAAAACGAAAACTTGAAAAGGACATAAGCTTAGGTAGTTAACCGCTCAAAATATACCGTATGTACAGTGGGAGAATGAGATACTAGAAAACCAAAGTAACATACAGAGTATTAAAGAAAAATAAAAGGGAAGAGAGAATAAGTTCACAGAAAAAAAAGTGTGAAATACATAATTCACATTAATATAGTGCAACATGCCAGCATTTAGAAGAATATATCCACAAAAAGATTCAATCTTGCATCTCATCTCGGCCTAGATCCGTTCCTACTCCTCCGTATAAATTATTTATTTGCTTTTTGAATAAAATACCTCTTATAAAGAAAAATGAAAGCGGGTAAATAAATAATTAGAATTGAGGAAGTACGTCTCTTCTACTTTCGATTTTGTTTCCTCTAGTGTGTCTACTCATGTTAAGCAAGGCGATAACATGGTTGCTCATTGGGTAATTAGATTGCTTTTAATCAATGAGGGGTTGAGTGTATTTGTAATGTATATCTCGAAGAAATCCGTGATGAGCAATTAATGGATGAGGCGACACAACAAGTGGGGCTCTTATATTTCTTTTATAAGCTACTAGTTGGTTGCACCGTGCGCATTCAATATATTTTTAACGATGATGTTTCGTATGTATATTAGCGCGTATTTATTTAACTCGGCTATTTATACACTTTGAAGACCTATCTCAATTAATACACATGGATGGACACTTATGTGGTAGAGTGCCCAAGCGTAACCCTTTCAACTCACAATTTAACACTTATGAGGTAGAGTGCCCTATTGCAAGGCAAGTAAGGTTTTGCTCAAAAATGGGTGAACCAAACAATTAAGCAATTAATAATTCATGTAAGAGATGGCGGAGATAGCAGGGAGAAAAGCAATCAAGTGTTATGTTTTGGGTCATTGTTTTTTTTTCGTAAGCTTTGGGGGAACGGGAGAGGAGAAGAAAAACACATGAATTAAGAGCATTGTTAACAGTTAACACCACCCGCTCTATTAGACTCCGAAAGGTTCGGTTAAAGCCCGACTCGAACTCAGTTTGATTGAGCTTTAGTTTGAGGCGAGCCAAACTTGTCCAAATATAAGCAGAATCTAAGCTCGGCAAGGTTGAAATTGAAAGGTTTGGACTCGTTTTAACTTTTTAAGGGCGTTGTTTAAATTTTTTTTCAAAATGTATTTATTTGAAATAATGTTATTTCGTGTATAGAATATGTTTTATCTTTGTATTTTATTTTTCAAAAGATTTTTAAAAAATAATCAAAAAATAATGTCAGATGAGTTCGAGCTTTGATTGATGAGCTAAGAGTCAAGCACGCACTTGGGCTCAAGATTTAACCAATCTAAATTCTTTTTCTTTTTAACGAGATTTTTGTATAATGTTTTCATTTCTCATTATAATCACTCCTCATCCTAATCCTCCTCATACTAATCACTCTTCTCCCCTCAACCTTCTTACTCCTCCTGTCCTTCCTTCTCTTTTTCCCCACCTTTCCCGCCTTGTACCTTGTTCTCCTCTTTTCTCTCTAACGCCACCATATCTTTAACAACCTCCTCTTCAACCCCGTGGTCTTCCTTCTTCCCTTTCCTCTTCCTCTTCCTTTACACCTTTTATGTTCCCCCATCCTACTCTTATGTATCCTTCGTTTTCCCTCCTTTACTCGCTCTCATATTACTCCCCTCATTTTTCATAGTACTACTTTTCCTTATCTTCCTCATTCCTTCTTCTTCACTTTCCTCTTATCTTTCTAATTCTTCCATTTTCCTATTTGTACCTACATTTCTTTCCTCCTCCTCTCTTTCTTAACCTGCATCCTTTCCTTTTCCTCCCATTTGCATTATCCTCCTTCCTCTTCTCCTCCAACTACTTGTCCTTCTCCCCTTATCACTGGTATTTTGCTTTGATAAATAAATTCTTAAACTGAAAATTAGTTAAGTGAACTGAGTAATGAGTTGAAATATATTTTAATGAAAATATTTTTATAGCATAAAGCCAATTAGTTTCAATTTATATTTATTTTTCAATTTTTTTTGTCACGACTAATAACGATTTACAACTTTGTTTTTATGCGGAGTATGGTTCAACTCATCATCTAATAACAGCATCTGTAAAAGAGTTAGAAATTTATAATTTTAAATCAATTCTATTTTATTTAAACCAAATATTATATTTTTGAATTTAGTGAAAATAATATTCCCTTATATTCTAAATAAACTTCCCTATTTATTTTTTCGTTTATTCACAATAATTTCTCCGTTTTTATTTTTTGTAGGTGTTTATGTGGTCCACATTTAATTGTATGGTGCTTTAATGTGTTTCCTTAAATTTTGTGCATAAGAGGAATGAGAGAGTTTATTTAGAATATAAGGGAGTATAATTTGATGAAAAGATTAATTTTAATGAAATATAATAGATGAATTAAAATGTAATTCTTAGTTTCCGTATTTAGTAAATGAACATAATTATCTAGTTTTTTTTTTTGAGAATATGCATTTTGACGGGAAAATAATAAAGATCACCTATTTTTTTAGTAAATAAAGGAATGAAATTGTATTTCAGTTCATTTTAAATCTTTTCGAGGCAATTTGAAGTTAAAATATTACACGATTGAAAAAACAAAATGATAATCGTCATTAGTTGTGACTCACAGTGTTTAACCTCAATACTCTTTTCATGATGCGCCAAAACACTAACCGTATCCAGTTCTAAGCGCACCGCCGTATATGATTGACACCCATCGCCGTCTACGTGGGGTTTGACGTTGCTCATAATCAGGTATAGGTCGGATACAACAAGTGATACTACCAAACAAAATCTAATGGGTCGCACAATATCTCCAACGTCAACTTATGATGCATTCACACTCAAGCCTGACTGCTCGGTAACTGGTAAGCCTGTATTAGGTCACATAGTACAAATATCAGCCGTAAACTGGTAAAGTCGTGAAAAGCAGTATTCAACTACTCCTAATCTAGGTTCGAGTAGTCAGCACTGAAAGACGCCCTTCATGAATCAAATGTTAAACTCATGCGGTTAGAAAATAAAATTCAAAAGGACTCGCCAAAAATAAGATGTAGGAAGATTAATCAATAGCTTCGGCTGAATGCAAAGCAACACCAAAGAGTAAATTTATTGATATGGAGAAATAGAGTTGTGCATCTCAACAGTCATTGGCATACAATACTGTGATTGCTATGAGAAGAACTTCCAGTGATTACAATGCTGACAATACCACTAACTTTGGCTCATATTTCTGAAAAAGGATGGTACAATAGATTTACAGTAACTCGACTATCGTGCTCATGATCGATTTCCCATATTCCGTAAGATTTTAGTAGGAATAGTATAGTACTTCTGTAGTATTTAACCGAAGTTAATTCCTTGGGCTAGCGGCAGTTCACTTTCATAATTGATTATGTCACAAAAAAATGGACATTCATATCGAGCAGACAACCACATCTTCTGAGTTTTGTACGATAATACCAAGAGGACGAGAATATGGACAAACAAAGTACACAGCTTGAAGAAAGACATACCAGGTAACACGTCTCATATACTACTTCCATGAGTCGCCTCCTGCTTATCTTCCACCTCTGGTTGCCTTCTCACCTCCAAATGCACCTCCTATTTCAGCACCATTTGTCGGTATGTTTACATTCATTATTCCACAGTCACTTCCATAAGGCCTAAAGCAACCCCAATTTCAGTATTTACTTAGAGCATGAGTAATGAGATTCCCAACCATGTTACGTGTAAAATTCACAATACTTGAGGTGATTGTAATAGTATTGTATGGTTTGTATTAGAATAAAAGTGTAGAAAAGGGCACATACCCGATCCATTTAAAGATAGCTTCAGGTCTTTTAGTGAATATAGAACTACTCAATCCTTGGGGAACCGAGTTGTTGATTTCGATTGCTTCTTCTAGCGTCTGCAGACAAAAGATGAAAGTAAAAACAAATTACAAAGACGAGTAACAACCATAATGGAGGAGGTTGCCCAATCGACTATAATTATCAAATGTTACCTTAAACTTCATAACATAGAGCATTGGAGCAAACAACTCTTCTTTCCCAAGATATTGCCATTCATTATATTTATTTCCGTATCCTAATTTCTACAATGTCAAATTATGATGAATTCACACTTCTGTGAACCAATAATGTGTATGGTTCTCCCTTATGAAGGTTAATTTCCTTATTTTTTGCTCTAGGTTCATAAATATCTACCAAAAGCTAGAAGAGTAGCCAAAATTCCTCATGTTTATAAATGGAACAGACATAGAACCATGTCAAATGGTGACGCATAAAGCTGCTCCTCCGTGCCTCTACAGGCCGCAATGGCAGGGCCTTCTGAAGCAATCACATGAAAAACAAGATGACGATGAACAAGAGACGGTCTCAGAGACAAAAAAATCCATTAGATTTAATCAACACAAAGCTAAAGGGTTTTCTGCAACTAAATTTAGAGTGCCAAAGCAGGAAAAGATGAATTCAGAAACAAGAATAAGAGGACATATGAGAAATTTAACACAAATAGAAGATCTTAATTGCTTGCTTTATTTTCATGGACATACATAAATTTCTTTTCACCCTAAGTCTGTACCCACCATATCGATAATCAATACTATTAGCAAATGGCAAGGATGCTTACTCATTGGCAGCAAACATGTCTAGTTTGTCCTAACTTGTAAGGTTGAGGAAACGAATGGAGGATAACGCGACAAGAGATGAAAACTGCATAAATTAGAATTCTGAGTAAATCAGCCCACTGAACAAGGAAACGACAGAAGTGAGAGGCTGGACTGATGATAGTCTAATTTTGAAACATGCTTTGCGGACTGCCTTCTATACCCGCCTTCTTTTGCACAACAACAAAATACGAGAACAACATAGGTTAATAGTGTGGTAATCAGACAGCATAAAATTGAAGGCCAAATGACAAAAGTCTAAGCAAATAATACTCTGATGTGAAAAAAATCCAAGAGGGGAAGTCAGGTTCGGGTCTAATAAATATTTCAATTGAAGCAAATAGTGACCACATTTTATCAATCCATATTTCTAACTAAATGAGTTAGTATTAGATACTTCTCATGCCTCCCTCCATTAACAAATGCCTGTGAATTCACCATTTACCAGTTTCGACCCCAATTAGTTACTTCCAGCTTCAAAATTCAAATAGTATGTAACAGCTAAACAATACAATCTCAATACCACAAGAATCAAATTACTACAATTACTGAGTGTAAAATATCATCCGCAATTACAAACACAATCTGAGTATCCGAATCATGCCTAATTACCATTCATAGGCACTACCAATAAAACACAACTAATTTCTTGAATCCCGACAAAAATCAAATCAATTTTTTTTTCGAAATAACTACTTTAGTGAGTCTCATGACCCTCGCACACTCCCATTCCTTCCCTCGCATTCGTCTTTGATCAATATGTTATCCACTCGTTCCTCTCACTTGTCATCCATTGTGCCCTCCCCTGTGGCTCCCCTCCATTCCCCTCTCTCTCCCTCTCTTTCCCCTTTCTCCCCTCATCCATCTATGATTAATCCATACTAAAATAAGTAGCTCACTACAGTTAGTAAACTTGAAAGTGCCACATTTAGAACGGTAACCATATTGTATTGTTGGTAGCAAGAGCATAAAATGGGCCAGTGAGACATTTCTTTAAGTTAATGACAACAACTTTCACACAATAGGTTTCATAGTCCACACATACTATTGATATTAGGGAGGTACTTTATTAAACTGTAAGTTCGACCTACTATTCAACCCAATCTCAACTTGGCGACACAAACACAACTACTGTAGACTGGGATGAACATAAACTTATTTAGACAAGCATTGTATTCTACTAAAAATTTGACCTACTAATCAACTGGCAGCCTATTAAATGCGATGGATATCTCCACTCCACCATATTGCTGACACAAATATGACTTTTGGTATCAAATCCATGTGACGCATTATGTAAAACATCAACTTAGTAGTCGACTGCAGAATGTATATCTACCGTGATTATAAGTAAGATAAAGTGCTTCTGTTGTCCGTATGCAAGAGTCTAGCCAACAATATTCACTGTAGTGTTAATAACTTGTCCAAAAAGAATAGGTCCAGCGAGTGAGACGTAGAAAAGTGCATTGGTATATGTTGTCATGATTCTTTGAATCTCTTTCACCTGAAATCAGAAGATATTCACAGTTTAGTGCCTAATCAGGTTACACGGGCAACTTTCTGTAAATATGAATTATTGGTGGCCAACCAACCTCACAATTGTCGGTGCTCCAAAACCCCAAGAATGAAAAAAATTGTTTGGATCATAAAACTGAAGCACTTCTCCAACCACCAATTAAAGACCTCCCACAACACAAATTTATAGTTAGTTAGGCTACAAGCAAGCTTAGAATGACATGCAAATGGACACAGTCAAAGAACACCAAAAATCAACTTGATTCTCGTACTAACTCCACCAAACATGATTATTAATTACCACTTATACTGCATTTTTTCAATATATACACAATCTATCCTTGAGGTTAAAATCAAGGTTGGACAAATAGGAACTTTCTTGTGAGTATAATTAGTTCTTTCCCAGTTCCCACCAAGAACCTCTCAAAGTACAGTGACGAAATGAGCAATATCTTACCTGAATTTCAGTCACATCTCACCTAAAACTGAACAAACTCAATTTCTAAAACACAAATAGCACTTCCGTCACGGACCTGCTTGTCATAAAGGACAAAGATTTAAGAAAATTGAAACAAAATTACCTACCGTAGTTGCTTGATTTGCTATAGGTGAAGCTTCTAAAAAAAGTGCAATCACACCTATAAAAATCACAAACATCAGAAATAACCAGCCATTAGGATTCACTAAGCAAATAAAATGAGAAAAAAGAAGAAAACAGTAATGGAAAGGGGGAATGTGTAGGAGGGACTTTATACGTTTTTAGAAATGCCAATTTCTCCTAGTATGGTCTGCCAATAAACCTATAAAATAAAATGTTAATGACACGAACAACGACAAAAAGTATTCACGAAATCTGGCTCTCGCAAAATTAATCGATTGGACTTGAAAACATCAAAATAATACAGAAAGATTATCTTGAATACCTTACGATTAAGGACAGAGAACTCATGGAAGTCGGAGAAGCTTGACATAGGATCCCTGTAATTATGACCAAGAAACTCTTTCCCATGTCTCTCCAGAAGTTGGCCGACATTAGTTAGCTTGACACCCCCCCTATGAGATAAGCAGGCAAGGTTTTATGTCAATTTTCACAAAGAAGCGTGAGGCTGACTATATATTACAAGTAGATAAAATGCACAGATGATCGTCCATAAATCCACGACAAATAACTAATGTTAGGTGTCGAGGCTTGATACCATAACTTAAAAATCTTGTTGTGTCATCAAAATGATCATGTCTCACATTAGCATGTTCTCAATATTTCCTCAATTAATTTAATTTTTAACATCACCCAGAATAGATAATTGATCATGAAGTCATCACCTCTCCTCACCCCAACCTCAACCCAACCCAACCGCGATCCCCCAATACATACATACACTGAAAGTCTGGTCATTCATAGTTTGGTATAGATACAGCGTCAAGATCCCGCAACATAGTTGACAATTACGTACTTTTAACAACAGTTCCAATAGGCTTATGTTCCCAATTTGCAGCACAAAGAGGTCACTGAGACACTAATCATCATTATCTCCCATCCTACTCCACAGCTCCTTCCGACTTTATTTATTTGGTCATAAAATCTCAACAATCCAGACCTTAGGACGATTCAAAACATGAATAACTAAGGTGGAAATCTATGTCCGGCACACTGTCTAAAACTCAAGTGCATAAACATTTTCTGCATTATGAAATACCACATACAACTGCAAGTAATCAAAAGCCAAATACAGAGTTATCTTCATTACAAGCTTTTTGGATGATTATCTTGAACCCCTCAGTCAAAACATCGGACCATAATCAGCCTTTCAAATTGACACCATAGGAACACACAAAGGTAAAATTCCACATAATTATCTTGCAGAAATGTCTCTTATCCATATTTTTGATGATTCCAAAGTAAAAAAAAACTACTTATCAATGATATTCCCTTCATCCCAATCATTCGCTTATCTTTCTCTTATTCTTGTGACGGGTATTTTAATCAAAGGTAAACAAATAATAGTAATATAAAACATATATGTTCAGTACCTTTTTCAAAATCACAACAAAGGTAGAAACTTTAAACCAATATCACAAGAACAATCAAAACGATGAAAACCCAAATCACAAAACCAAATTAAAATAAAAAACAAAGTAAATAAAAGGAGCTTAACAAATCAGGTAACCAAGCAGGGTATTTGCTGCAAATTCTCTTGAGCATTTTGCCAAACACTTGGTGTATGTCTTTTAGAGAACCCAAACACTTTGTTAAGCTCTACAAGTAAGGATAAACCATGATAATTAAATTTGTCAAATTGTTGACTTAATTGTTATTTCACGATCACAAATTATAGTTTAAGATGGTCTCACACCGTGAGACGATCTTATTATATAAAATTCTAAAATAATCAATAAAGTCAAGCACCCATATAAATAACTAATAACAATAACAAACCTTTTGATTTTCCATGTGCAGCTAAACAGTCATCGCTGTCCTCATTTGCTAGCAGAACTTCGCCACCAGCACATTGTTGCTCAAGGGATGCAGCTTTCTTGAAACAAGTAACCGAGGAAGAAAAATAACAGTAGGTCAAACAGAAAAGGAGTTGATATAAAACATGATAATAATTACAAATAATGAAAACTACCACATGAGTAACGCATAAGAATGATATAAACGCACATCAAGCCACACTCCGACAATATAGTTCCACCGAAAGTAATTACCATACAAAAGTTCCCAAATATAGATAGCCAAAAAAGGGGAGAACGCATAAACATAGACTTAATTAACATCTTCAAAATCAACATGATTAGAACACAAAATAAAATCTAAACTCATAAAGGTATTGTGCACTAATGAGAGTAAAACATGGAAACTGTGGAGAAAAGGAGTGAGAAAGAAGACCTGTTAATTAAGATCCATTGGTTTCGCTGTTAAAAGGAACATCGAGAGCAGCGTCGCCACCATAGTCGATGATAGAAGCTCCAGCCTGGTGTTCCATATCAAAATATCAATCGAGAGAATGATGATGGATCGTATGACCATAAGATGGAATGAAAAAGTAAATGGAGAATGGGTGGACGAGAATGAATGAGAAGCATGGAGGAAAAGGAAATGAGGGGATGAATGAGAGGCAAATAGCACATTCACTTAGCCTTTCCCCTTGAGTGGATCCTTGATTGACCCAGCAATGTCGACTACCTCCGGCTCCTAGGTAGACATTAGCAGTCGATCGTATTAAGAGAGCAACAATCTCACAAGTGATTTCAAATTGGTAAATATCAGAAAGAAAGGTAAAAAAAAATAGCAAGCTGCAAGTACCTTCCACAAACCGTTACAAGCTAGAACCACAAGATTAGTATCAGCTGATTTAATGTCATGATCAGACGAAAACAATATATCAATGATCAAATGAAAAAAAAAAAAAATAACAGTAAATCTCACTTACCATACTAATATACTTGGTTGATAATGAAGTTAGCAAAGAAAGAAGAAAATAACCTGAGAACAATTGGCATGAATCGACCGCTCAACCAAACTCCGATAAGCCTTTCAACACACTCCGATCAACCTTGCAAAACCAATCGATTCAAAATAAGTAGGAAAAAACACCCATAAATTAAAACTAGAATAATAGCATGACAAATAAAATTCAAAGTTTGATGTTCAAAGGTAAAAGGGGAGGAGAGCAAGACAAGGTGAAATGAATGATGGAGAGGAAAAGAGGGAAAATGAGTGGTAAGATGAAGACGGAGGAAAGCTGTATAATT
>JAOWBH010159742.1:0-20050 GCA_028566215.1 Silene coronaria
CTATTATCTGATAACACCATCTCATTTCCCTAAAGAAAAACATAATCCGTATTAATAAAATCATGCTAGTACAATATTCTTAATTTATCGTTGACCCATCAGGTCGAACAGGCCGGGTCGGATTTTTGAGTCATTTCGGGTTTAGGTCAACCGGGAAACAAGTCAAGATTTACGGGTCTTTTGACTCTAAAAAACGAGTTTGATCGGGTTGGGTCATATTTTGACTGGTCTAACCACCTTTAATTTTACCCCAACATTATACTAGCATGCAAGGGTTAAAAAGATTCAAAATTTTACCTCTTCCTTTTCTATGAAAATCTCATAAATTGTGCTATAAAAATGGGATTAATTGCAGGAAAACAAGATATTGAAATTCCTTGGGTTTATGTGGAATCCATTATCATGGGTTATGGAAGCTGCTGCTATCATGGCTATTGCTCTTGCTCATGGAGGGGTAATTAATTATTTAATTGCAATCTCTTTTCATCTTCTTTTACCTAGATAATACGGGTAAATAATTTGATTTTCGATCTTAAAGATAATATTCTGGATTTGTTAGTAGCGGAAACAGGATTTGACGTGAAATTTTTTGATTGGGGCGGTGGGCACGAAGTACTAAACTACACATGTAATTAAGTAAAGTAGAAAAAAAAATCGGATTTTCAATTAGAATTTTTATAAAGGGCGACCACTCCCGCTGACAGTGACATTGTGACACTTTCTAGTTATTAGAAAAGGTCATGGTAATGTATTTGGCTATCACCTAAGGCCAAATAAATCCCGGGAGTTGGCGAGTCATGTGTAAAACAGTCTCATGTAGTATAAATCAACTCTCAAACAATATTGAGTTGAATATAGGCAACAAGTCTCCCTTGTAACGGGTCAAATAAAACCCAAATAGGTGGATAAAGACAAGAAATTCTCGTGACTCCCTAGACACTTTATGTTTGTCTTATCTACCCAAGTGAGCGATATTTGACCCGTCACAAGGGAGACTTATTGTCTATATTCTATAGGGAGTGCAATTTTTGGTACTAACCAATTTATTGTGTTACAACAGGGAAAAGGTCCAGATTATCCAGATTTTGTAGGTATTGTAGTTTTACTGATCATAAATTCTACAATCAGTTTCATAGAAGAAAACAATGCTGGCAATGCTGCAGCTGCCCTTATGGCTCGTCTCGCTCCCAAAGCCAAGGTATATTCTCTCATCTAATTGGAATGATAGGACGCGACTGAGCAGTACCGAGTCTTGATATCACCCTCTCACATACTACATGTATGTCCAGTTAAATGATGGACCGGACCGTACATAAGTGCATGTGACTACGTTATTACTAAACACAAAAACTCAAATAAGACGTTATAATGTTATACAGTGTAGAACGACCTGTTCCTATATTAAAAGGGTAACTGAGATTTTTCAGTGAGTAAATTTCAGGCAAACCGCGTAAAGGGTGATACTGAAACTGAGTAAAAGGGTAGCTGATATTTTTCAGAAAATACAGTGTACAACGACCTGTTCCTGTATTAAAAGGGTAACTGAGATTTTTCAGTAAATAAATTTCAGGGAATCCGCGTAAAGGGTGATACTGAAACTGAGTTCGAATGGTTAATTTGTTATGAATATAGTATATTTTATTGCCTATTTGTTGTAGGCCCTAAGAAATGGGAGCTGGAATGAAGAGGATGCAGCAATGTTGGTGCCAGGGGATATTATTAGCATCAAACTTGGTGATATTATTCCTGCTGATGCACGTCTTCTCGAAGGCGACCCCCTTAAAATTGACCAGGTAAAGATTATTATTATAACTTATAAATTATAATCTCAAATTTGACTAAGTTATGTATGTATGTTGGAGTTGTTAGATTATTATAGTATTATTGCCAGCTTATAATTGCTTTGGATACTGCTGCAAGCCTGCAATGCCTTTCATGCTCTGCACGTACTATGAATAATAATTGTCGGTGTTTAATAATGAATAGAAAGAATGTCTGTGATTGGAAATGAGTTAGCGTCACAACTCACATGACACCCGATTTGGTTGGTAGGCATTTTAACTTGTGAAATTGGTAGTTGACAGAAATATAAATATGAAATGACAGGAGTAGGATGAAGTAGTTGGGAGCATGGTATTAATCTCGGTTTGAGATTTGATTATGAAATCGGTCTTTTTTGCCAATTGATTTCAGACATTTTGCCACATTGTATCGATCTTGGTTTATTGTCGCGACCCAGATTTAATAAATTATTGAATTAAGTTAGCTCATTTGAAATGACTGGTAGCTCAACGAATTGCAGGAATGTCTCTTAGATAAAGTTCTGAACTTTTATCATATTGTGATTATTTAGTCATCATTCACTCTGAAGATTCTATAAATTCTTTCAATACGGGTCCAATACGGAGTATAATTTATGAATTTAGGTGGACGAACCAAATTGGTTCACTAAGCAATTGACACTTCTTCTTATATTATGTGATAGAAATATGCAGATGTGATGTTGAAACGCGTTCAATACAGTTCATCTGTGAATGTCCTCACTATTTCATACCTTCCATTTCCTGCACCGTGGATAATCTTTTTTTTGTTGTGGTGGTCACCCTATACGGCTATACCTATTGGATATTGTGTTAACTAAATTTGTATGTGACAATGAAATAGTCTGCACTTACCGGAGAGTCACTTCCAGTGACCAAGCACCCAGGTGCAGCAGTCTACTCAGGCTCAACATGTAAACAAGGTGAAATTGATGCTGTAGTTATTGCTACCGGTGTCAACACTTTCTTTGGCAAGGCTGCTCATCTTGTAGAAAGTACTACTCATGTTGGCCATTTCCAAAAGGTATCTCCTTCCTCTGAAATCGTAATCGTGGGTTTTTAAGCTAATTCTTTTGAATTTAGAACTTTCGAACTGTTAAAAAACATCAATTTTCTAAATACCAGTGGGTTTATCTAAAACCCGAATAGGCTAGTAGCTCTGCCATATTCAATTCTTGTTCCTTTAGTACATGTTTCTATGTATATTTTATTTTTGGACTTCTTAAGAATGAGCGTCTGCAATTGTAGGTTTTAACAGCAATCGGAAACTTCTGCATATGCTCAATCGCAGTTGGGATGATCATTGAAGTGATAGTGATATATGGGTTGCATCTCAGGCCATATCGCGTGGGAATAGACAACCTCCTAGTCTTGCTTATAGGTGGTATTCCAATTGCGATGCCTACTGTACTGTCCGTAACAATGGCCATTGGATCACATCGCTTGTCTCAACAGGCTAGTTCATTACACCTTTCCGTGAACTTACCTGTATTACAGTCTACTGATGCATTTCTCATGAGTTTTCGTGAAACTGTTTAATGTTATATAGGGCGCTATAACCAAGAGAATGACCGCAATTGAGGAAATGGCTGGCATGGATGTACTCTGCAGTGACAAAACAGGAACCTTGACGCTTAACAAGCTTACTGTTGACAAAAATCTAATCGAGGTTTTGTTCTTTTCTTTCCGTGTATTCAGATGATTCTGATACTTTTTTACTCCATATTTTCAGTTCAGAAGGTTGTGCTAGAAAGGCTGAATTTAAGATTCTCTATTTTGCAGGTATTTCCGAAAGACGTTGATGCAAACATGGTAGTATTAATGGCAGCAAGAGCATCAAGAGTAGAGAACCAAGACGCAATTGATGCTGCAATTGTGTCGATGTTGGACAACCCGAAACAGGTACAGCAATATCACAAAAGTTACATTATTGTTAATGGACTACTAAAATCTTGACTGTTTGATGAATGAATTTTGGCGTTTTAAACCCGTCTGAATTTGTTAATGACAGGCGCGAGAAGGGATCAAAGAGGTGCATTTCCTCCCCTTTAACCCGACTGATAAAAGAACCGCGCTCACTTACTTGGATCAAGATGGTAAAATGCACAGAGTTAGCAAAGGTGCACCAGAACAGGTAACAACATTGTATTACACCAGAATTACGTTTCATTAACATCGACACCATATTTATTTTCCTTCATTATATTTAAAATTTTGCTGTTTACACTCTTTACAGATTCTAGAGCTAGCTCACAACAAATCGGTTATAGCTGGAAGGGTCCATGGGATTATTGACAAGTTTGCTGATCGTGGGCTTCGTGCTCTCGGTGTTGCTCGCCAGGTAAATTTATGTAGCTATGAAATATTAGTTTGTTAATGTTCTGCACGTACTACGACTTGTTTGTAATGAATACGACCATTTATCTCTGCAGGAGGTTCCGGACTGTAAAAAAGACAGCCCAGGAGGTCCTTGGGAGTTTGTTGCACTCCTGCCACTTTTCGATCCTCCTCGACATGACAGTGCTGAAACCATCATGAGAGCTTTAGAACTGGGCGTCAGCGTCAAGATGATTACAGGTTAATCCCTGAGATAATTGGTCGAAATTTGGTTAAACTAGAACAACCCCTCACTGGTTTAATTTTTTGTCTAATCCGCTGACATCTTAATCAGGGGATCAGCTTGCAATTGCTAAAGAGACGGGTAGGCGGCTTGGAATGGGCACAAACATGTATCCTTCATCCTCTCTTCTAAGCGAAGCTAGAGAGCGGGGAGGCTCAGATTTGCCACCAGTCGACGAACTCATCGAAAGTGCTGACGGTTTTGCCGGTGTTTTTCCAGGTATTCACACCATATTCGAACCCTGTTTTTTTTTTTTTTTGTACCACCCAGCCTTGTAGGATCTTCTGAGTTACAACATTGCTATATATCTAAAGAATCAAACTCAAGATCTCTAATTAAGTTTAACTCCCCTTGCTAATTGTCGTAGTCGATCTAAGTGCTCACTGCTCAGCTTAGCCCCTTACTAATTAGTCCAAGTGCTCAGCATTTAAAAATAGTTATGAATTTCTTATCAAGTTTGATTTTTCGTGTTTCTTAGAGCATAAGTACGAAATTGTGAAGAAATTGCAAGCGCTAAAACACATATGTGGAATGACGGGTGATGGAGTAAATGATGCCCCGGCCTTAAAGAAGGCAGACATTGGTATCGCGGTTGCTGATTCAACAGATGCAGCCAGGAGTGCTTCTGACATTGTTTTGACGGAGCCTGGCCTTAGTGTTATCATTAGCGCTGTTCTAACCAGTCGTGCCATTTTTCAGAGGATGAAAAATTACACGGTACTAATTTCCTTTCACTTATGATCATCAATTACGGAACTTTTAAGGCTTACGATTTCTGATGCCTAGTTTCCTCTCATCTGTAGATATACGCAGTTTCTATAACCATCCGTATTGTGGTAAGTTTACACTATACTCTTATGATTTATTTCAGTTTTTTGCGATTAGAAAATTTGCATGTGAGATGGTCTGATGATATTCGTAACTAAAAGGTAACTTGGGTCATTTCGGTGCACTATTATCAGGCTGACTTGGGTTGTTTTTCATTGAGGACTTTTTTTTGTGTCATTGCAGCAAAAAAATTTCTTTCAATTTAGCCATTTTTGGTTGTCACTTTGGTGTCGGGATAATCAAAATTAGGTCTACATTTGGTTAGTTTTTTTCCGTGTTAGTCTACTTTACAGTATGGCAAACAATCACAGAAAACGATTTTAATTTGTGACAGATGGGATTCATGATGCTTTGTGTCATATGGAAATTCGACTTCCCTCCGCTAATGGTGCTGATCATTGCTATACTCAATGATGGTTAGTTATACCAGGCTATAAGCGCTTACAATTTTTATGATTGGTAGCGAAACTATACACTAAGTTGTTCAATTTGTACATATAAAGGTACAATAATGACCATATCAAAGGACAGAGTAAAACCATCACCGACACCTGATCGTTGGAACCTGAGGGAGATTTTCGCTACTGGTGTCATCCTCGGCACTTACCTCGCTGTCATGACCATTGTGTTCTATTGGGCTGCTTACGACACAAGCTTCTTCTCGGTACTGATATCATTCAATCATAATAAGCATATCATTAGCGTTGTTAATAATGCGCAGCTAACAAACTGAAGTACTATATTGATCAGAAACACTTCCATGTTCGGGATTTAAACCAGTTCAAACATGACATGACAAACCCTGAAGTTGTCAAAGAACTACACCAAAGAATGGCATCAGCTGTTTATCTTCAAGTCAGTACTATCAGTCAAGCCCTTATCTTCGTTACTCGCGCCAGGGGATGGTCCTTCACTGAAAGACCCGGCTTTCTTCTTGTCGCTGCCTTTCTCATTGCACAACTGGTAACTAAATTCTAACATACTGCAACATTTCAAATCAAAGTTTCCTGGGAAAAATGTGCATTTTTGTACTGATCTGAAATGTTGATGAAATGCAGATTGCAACCGTAATTTCTGCGACTGTGAACTGGGATTTAGCTGGAATTCGAGCGATTGGATGGGGTTGGACTGGGGTGATATGGCTGTTCAATATTGTTACTTACATGTTTCTTGATCTTATCAAGTTCGCTGTAAGATATGCACTTAGTGGAAAAGCTTGGCATCGTACTTTCAACGAAAGGGTAAGTTTTTACTTACCCTACCTCTTGTGAATAAGACTGTGTTATGGTAAATCGGCTTTTTTTAACCATAAAAGTTGCTCCGAAAAGGCTTATATTTCTGTTTGTTGTTTGGATGGGTACTTAAGATTGGATTGAGTACACAAAAGAGCTTTGGAAAGGAAGCGAGAGAGGCAGCATGGGCAGCGGAGAGATGGACACAACACGGAAAGAAGTCACCAGAGATGAAGGCTTTGTTTTCGGAAAGGAAAGCGTCTTTTAGGGAACTCAGTTCCATGGCTGATGAAGCCATGAAAAGAGCTGAAGTTGCAAGGTATTGTCTCATTGTTTTACAAAAATCTTCAGTTTATTAAGGATATCGGAAAATTAACCAATGTACCCTTAACGCGATTTTGAGTTTCAGTATCATTATACTTTTAAACTATTACTCCGTATTATGTTTAATATAAAATAAGGTTCTTGTTGTCGATAATATTTCTCCTAAAACTCCGTTGGATTATTATCTTTGAATTATTTTCAAATTTTCCATAGCGATTTAATCACATAAATTACAATTGACGTTTTACAGGTTGAGAGAGCTCCAAAGTCCGCAGCGACACAGTGACACACACCCAAGTTTTTGAAGAAGGTTTACTTATTAAAACAAAAATTTCTTAATTTATTTTAAATATATATGTATATTGAAGATAAGTATATCTAAATACCTAGTTTTGCCCACATTCAATTTGTAACACATTTATTTATTTTTGTTGGAAATTTGGCATATATAATTCCAATTTTTTTTTGTGGTCTTACTAAAATAAACCCACATTTTATATATTTGCAAGGGTAATCCAATTTCTTGTGAAGATTTATAATAATCCATTTTACAAATTTGTTGTTTCATTATTTGTTTTTACTTTGTAGTTGTCAACGCACCAGTCTAGGATTGTTCCTTATTCCAAATTAATTCCTCCACCCTCGAGAATTTTTCCAAATCTTACAAAGAATATTCACCGCTTCAACCACCAAGGTTTGGCATTACCACCATCACCAATGTTAGCGCCCCCTCTCTCCACCTCCCTACTACACGCCCAATCCGTCGAAACCCTTACCCCGCTATAAAATCCCATCTCAAAAACCCTACCCCACGTTCGCACCCCTAAAATATTTAATCTTGACTATACTAAATCTTGACTTAACTCGAATATGGTCAAACTAAATTTTCATTCTAGTCCAAAATCAATTTAACTGAGTAAGACAAAATTATAATCAAACAATTTAAAGGATTCGTCATGTGCAAATAATTCAATCCACTTGCACCTTTACAACATGTATCTAAGAGTAAAGTTCACCGTTTACTTTGTACACCTATATGTAGAGGTGTACTCGGGTCAGGTTTGGGCTGGGGACGGGCCGGGCTCACTTGGCTAGCCCTGAACCGGCCGGATGGAGGTGGCGGGCTTGACCAGGCCGGGCCTTATGTGGTGTTATCTAGACCCGACCCATGGGTATGTCTACTTTTTATACTAAAATAGGCGGGCCGGGCTGGAAAAATTGGACCCAAGCACGGCATGAGTGTGGAACGGGGCTGGATGGGTCAATGGTGAGCCGGGTCGGGCCTGGCCAAAAGTGGCCGGAGAAGCGGGCCGGGCCCTTCCTTGGGCCACCTCTACCTATACATATAAAAGTAGTTGAAAGTGGACCTCTACTTGGAAATTGGACAGTCAAGTAATTTTATAAGTCAAGCCAACGTTCAAATTTGATAGAGTTGCAAATCAGCCGTTGGGCCAATCATATGGAGTATATTTCATGGGCCGGCTACTTTTTAACGATAACGATATTTCAACTCAGGTTATGAGTAGCCGCGTATCACTTCTTGTGACTTAACCATCAAATTTAATTGACATGTGTAGTTATTTTAACTACTTTTGATTAAGTTATTTGCAATTTGTCAAGTTAAATAACCTTCTAATTTGCCAAATTTTATAAGAATAAAACAACCTAATATAATACGCAACTCAAACTACGTGTAATCGTTTAATGTATCAAACAAAATCAATCTATATTAAGATAGCACAAGAGCTGACCATGGGCCGAGCCAAACTCGAGCACAACACTGGTAGGTCAGTGTCGAGCCTGGCCAGCTTAGGCTAGAGATTGACACTAGCCCTATCTAGGTTGGTAACATGGTTGTTCCATAAAACTACTCAAGCTAGCCGGAAGTACATACTTTTTGAGCTCGTCGTGACATGATAGCCTTGTCGGGCTCGAGCACAACACTGGTAGCCATGGTAGGGCAGTGTCGAGCCTTGCTAGCTTAGGCTAGAGATCGGCACTAGCCCGACCTAGGTTTGTAACCTGTTGTTCAATGAAACTAATCAGGCTAGCCAAAAGTACATACTTTTTAATCCCGATGTGACTTGATAGCCTAGTACCGCCAACCTGGCCCGTCACATTCGCCAGCTCTACACAACTACAAGTACGAGTCTATGACATTGAAAGTACATTTAATTTCTTGACCATATAAAATTTTTCTAATTTTTTTTATATACTTTTCAATTTATAAGACATTAAATACTCAACCCAAAATATTGCATTCTCACTTCATCTTACACACACACACATAAAATTCCATATCATAAATAGTTGACATTTAACTGTAATAGCCGCAAAATGAAAAGCAACCCTACATACTTTTTAATTAAATTAACTTTTTGCTATTTGTAGTCATTTTCAAGAATATTTCAGTCAAGAATCTAAGTGAAATTCAATTTATTTTATTTTGTTATTTTTTTTTAATTTATTTACTTTATATTTTACGTCTAAGTACTCTGCATATTTTGGTCGGAGAAGTTAAGTACTTTTTGAAGTTGAGATTTGAGAGGTACATCATAGATGTGTGCTTTTGGGTAGGTGGACAAATGTTGTAATTATTAAGCAAACGTAATCTACCATCAAACTGTAGATTGTGACTTTTATTATTTGGTGATTGGTGATCGATAGAGCTGGTAAAAGATGTCTCGTTGAAAGGTATTTGATTAAATTCAATAGAACTCGGAAACTCGGTGATAGAGCTGATAAAAGTTACCCTGATGAAAGGTATTTGATTAAATTCAATAGAACTCGGAAACTCAGTGACAGGTAGAGCTGGTAAAAATTTTCCCGCTGAAAGGTATTTGATTAATTCAATAGAACTCGGAAACTCAGTGATAGGTAGAGCTGGTAAAAGTTGTCCCGATAAAAGGTATTTGATTAAATTCAATAGAACTTGGAAACTCGGTGACAGGTAGAGCTGGTAAAAGTTGTCCCGATAAAAGGTATTTGATTAAAATCAATAGAACTCGGAAACTCGGTGATAGGTAGAGCTGGTAAAAATTGTTCTGCTGAAAGGTATTTGATTAAATTCAATAGAACTTGGAAACTCGGTGACAAGTAGAGCTGGTAAAAGTTGTCCCGATAAAAGGAATTTGATCTAATTTAATAGAACTTGGAAACATGGTGAATAGAAATTGAGCTGACTTGATCTGAGGTTTAACTTATTACGATGATAATTTTACTTGTTCCAATCTGAACTAGACCGGACTCGAGCCAAACCAAATCGCGACCTGATATTAACTCAACACGATTGATAATCCGATGACGAATTGAACTAGATAATAGTGATGTAAATAAGGTCAATTGACATTTATCTTAATTGGTTTCGTTTAAATCTACAACGAATACACTTACACATTGCTTTAAATTGAAATTACCCTCTACATATATGCTAATTACTTGGCCATCCACTCGACTTGTCACCCTGACAATGACTTGGACCAATAATAATCTAACATGAACTGTAACCAATCCAAACCTTAACCTGACACCATCCGAACCCAATATGACTCAACCCGATTTGACGCAACCTATAACTGGCCAAAGTGACTCAATTGCCACCTCTAGACTCTAGTAGTAATAATGGCGATGTCAAATTTTTACAATGTCTCGATATATCAAGTTAGACATTTTAAATTCTCAGGCACGATTTTTGTATAGGTTTTTTTTATTTGTTTTCTCGAACTGAATTTGGCAAACGAATCAGCGGGGTTGGGTTAGGGTTGCTTCAGTTTAAATCAGATCAATATCGAATATACAAGAATCCAAGTCACGTCGGGTCCTTTTGGATTCGAATAATTTTCAAGTCAATTATTATTAAATTATTTATTTATAATAATCAACAAGCAACAATAAATATCAAGGCCGAATTGGGTCAATTTGAATTCGATCAGGTCTTGAGTTCAGGTGTCTGATCGGGTTATTTGGATCGGGTCTACTACTCTACTTATATATAACACATGTTAGAGACTTTATGTTAAACGAGTTAAACTATATAAGTGGGGTTCATTCATGATTATACTCACTAGGAAATGATATAAGTTACTATTAGTTTCATGAGATTGACCTCCATTATAAAGATTTATTTATCTATAGGTGATCTATATTGCACTAAAAAAGCCTTTTGTAATATAGTGTCACTATTGCAATGTGATAAATGTGTCAAGTAAAAAATGTGCCTAAATGGGAAGCGTGTACTTATTATAAGAAACATGCATACCTTGAATCTGGCTTCCTAGGTCTATTTCACTTGTACTAATTCAAATTGTAGTGATTACAACTAGCAAAACCAACCTAACCATAACTAATTCGATGGTGGAGGGTGAACGAGATTCGAAACTGATTAAATTGACTTAACTCGATCTGAAATTGATTTTAGCATTGGTAACTCATGATTGAAATGACTGAACGTGAAGAGTGACCTCACTCGACATAAATACATTAGTTACTCGAGTTAACCAAAATTACATAAAATTATTAATTTAATTTGAAATCAAACAAAGTACTATCTACAGTAAATTAAAAAAATATAAGATATCAGTCACTTGTACTCTAGATTGTAAATTTATTTATAAGGTGACTAGCAGAACCAACCTGACCATAACTAATTCGAATGGTGGAGGATGAACGAGATTCGAAACTGATTAAATTGACTTAACTCAATCTGAAATTGACTTTAGCTTTGATGACTAATGACTAGCGATACTAATTATTAATTAACATGCCTGAAATAATTGAACCTGAAGAGTGACCTCACTAGACATAAATACATCAGTTACTTGAGTTAACCAAAATTACATAAAATTAGTAATTTAATTTGAAATCAAACATAGTACTATCTACAGTAAATTAAAAAATAAGATATTATCGGTCATTCGTACTCTAGATTGTAACCTTATTTATAATGTGACTAGAATTAGCAAAACCAACCTAACCATAACTAATTCGAATGGTGGAGGATGAACAAGATTCGAAACTCAAATTAACCCGATCTTAAATTGACTTAAGCATGCTGACTCGCGATATTAATTTAAGGACTTGAAATGAGTGAACCTAAGTTGCCAAACATGAGAGTGGCCTCACTAAACATATATACAGAAGTAATTTGAGTTAACCAAAATTACATAAAATGATTAATTAAACTAAATTAAAAAATTCGATATTACTAACTAAAAAATGAGACTCGCAAGTCACAGCTATATACACGAAATTGGTTGGAAAATCAAAACAATATACTTCGAATTCATTTTATATAATATTTTCTTATATAAAAATTATAGCTTCATGTTGAAGAAATTTTATTTTTTTACAAATATCTTTAGTATGAGTATGTAAAAATAGTGTCAAATGTCAATACTTCATATTTTTTAAATCAAAGTCAAACTATTGCATGTTTGACTTATTTGAGATATTTATTCTTAAGGTCCTGTGTTTTACTCCCACTAGCACCATTTTTCTTTTGCAGTTTTAATCTTTCGTACCTAGCAATCTTAGGTAATCTTCATATAATAATTTAAAATTAAAATGCTCTTCGCGATAAATATATTGGAATACTAAAAATGCTAATATAGTAATGTAATTGACCCGTTTGACCCGTTTGACCCATATGAGGTTTACTTGAGAGGAAACATCTATTTATACAAAAAAAATTGGTCCCGGTTATTATTCTGTCTGAGCTTCGTCCCTGACGATAATGTAGCAAATTTTTTGGTCAATTGTTTATCTCACAATATTGTAAGACTTCTAAACCTAAGAAGTAATTACTTTCTTCTCTTACTTTTTTGTTCTTTTTTTTTTTTAAGTTAATTATTAGTGTGTTTTATGGTTCGACTCATAATACTTAATATAAAACTATCTTACACGAGATTTACTCATAGTAAAATACCATGAACAAAAATGTTCACAAGGATATATAAATATACCATTAGTGAAATGTCTGAACATCGAATTATCTAAAAGAAATTTCACGTTAATAAACTTTTAAATGTCAAATGAGTTATAAAGGGCATAATAATTTAGAGGCGTAGTGAAAGAAATTCAAACTTAAAACCTAATGTCCACTATACTTGGCTCAACAAACGAATCAAATCAATCAGTTTTGGTTTGAGATAATGGTCAATTCGCAACAATAATTATTCAGGCTGAATTAATTGATCTTCAACTCAATTTGTGTTATGGGTTATGCTTAAATCTCGCAAACAGGTCAATCAAGTCAGATTCGGGATGGATCGTTTCGGGTCGGATCATTTTCTGGTCAACTAATAACAAGTTATTTGTGGAAAATAATCAGTTAACAACAATAAAAATTCAGGTCGGGTCAATTTGGGTTCCGGTCATTTTCGAGTCTTGAGTTCGGGTGTCGGGTCGAATTATTCAGGTTAGGTCAATTTTACCTGTTCTAGTTATGCTTGGGTTCTCAATTTGATGTCGGATCGAGTTATTCAGGTCAAGTCAATTTTGTCAGTTCTAGTTATACTTAGGTTCTTAATTTGATGTCGAATCGAGTTATTCAGGTCAGGTCAATTTATCTCGGATTCCTACCTCTAGTCCCCTACCTAGGTATGAGTAGGTTGTCAACTAAAAATGAAACTCAAGAATGCGGCTTGGATAGGCATAATAGTATCATCATCATTGACTGTCACTACATTTTCATACAAGATTTGGTCATGAAATTGAAAAAAAATTGGTTGGTATGGCCGGTGAACTTTGGTTAAGACGTTGTTTTCTTTGCATGTAATTTTGGGTACGAACCACGGACGGTGTTATAAAGGCATCCATGCATGATGCAACCCTTTTATATTTTGGTCAGCACGTCTCCCTTATAACGGACATATCCGTCACAGATTTTTAACATATCAAGTATTACTCATTTTGGTACATAAGATAAAACAGATTGTAATTACTTTCTAAGCATTCTGCTTTTGTTTTATTTACTTTTTATGGGTAGTACTTAACCCGCCGTAAGTTTGCAACGGATATGCCCGTCACAAATGTGTGGCTTTTGACTAAGTATGCTTAATAAGTGACACTTCATCTATAATTAAAAGTATAATATAATAGTATTATTTGTATAATTGCGGCATCAATTTTATTGTTTTGACTAGTGTAAAACAAATTTTGCCTTTTTACACCTTTTGAAGAAACAAAATTAATAATTTAGAAGACTTTTTTTTATTAAGTTGGTATATGCAATTATACATAAGTTGGTATAACCCCACCATGCATTTAGAATAGCTCAAAATAGTATGTTGATGCTTTATCTTTATTTTTTTAGAAGAATGTTAATCATTTATTAAGGCTAGTAATAATATAATTTGATGACGGAGTCAGGGAAGGGTTAGTAGAGGTTCTCGCTGCAATTGGACGACATAAATTCTTGAAAATTTACGAAATTTTGAAATTTGTTCAAATTTATCTAATATGATTACTCATTCGTTCTCATTGATTTTTGCCATTACTACGGTAAAATTTTAATTCAACCACTTGGTATGAGGTATTACTAGTTCCGTAGTTCATAAACGCGTCTCTCTCTCTTTCTCAAAGGCCCTTCCTAATTACCTAATTAGCTAAGGTTTAACATTACTATCGACTTTATGTTGACTTTTGATTAGTTAATAATAACTCACGACCTTTTTCCGCTGTCAAATATTACTTCTTTTGGCTTATTCATTTGTGTATCTTTATCGGCCATATGGTCATAGTTACCTTTATCTAATATACAGAGTAAATCCTACGGCTAATTATTTTAATTTACTGAATAACTATTGATAGCATTTCTATCTTTTTTTTATTAATAAGAAGGGATGAACCCAGAAACCTACAGCGTTCTATTTACCGTATGGTAAAAATGGAATAGCAATAATAGAAACAATATTAATCCCAACAACAACAACAAAATGTACTAAAATTAATATACATCTAACCATGATATATAAACATCGGTTTTTCTAACGTGTACCCTAAGAGCACACATTAATAAGCATAAGAGGAAAAAATCTCAAGATTATTTCATCAGAAACTACAAGATTAACTCATTGTTGCCATTTTTAATGAAAAATCTTGATAAATCTTTAAGGGCACACGTTAGAAAATCCAATATAACACACACTTGCATGGCTAATTAAAATTAAATTCCGACACAAATACTTATATATAAATCGATTTTATAATACTAATAATAGTCAAAAATTTATATACACAATTGTACATACAATAATTTCAATAATGCTACTTAATAATTAAAATAATCTAAACTAGGATACATTTACAAAATTACAAAATTTTTGTACGTAATTAAACAGTAATTGGAGGACTATTTGGCAGATTTTGAATGTCTAGTCTTTTTCTTCTTAAAGATGCTCTAATTGGACAATTAGAAGTAACACCTTCTGCTACCAATTGTAGATACGTTTTAAGATCATGGCATTTTGCTAAGTTCATATTACTCAAGTAATGATTCGGTACGAGTTCCGGCTCCGGCATTGTTAGCCGGAGCTCGTGACCAACCTCCGCGTATACCCATTGTGGATCTTGTACCCGTTTTTGCATCCAGTTCGGCCATAGTTTTGATAATGGTCGTAGTTTCTCGTTGTTATTATTGTTACTTTTATTGGTACTGGTAGTGGTGGTGGCAGTGGTAACGCTGGTAATTTCATTGTTATCAGTGACGAAGCCAGGGACCTTGGTAATAAGGTCATTTGGATTTACTATTCTTAGGACTTTAGTCCCTTGTTTTTCGATGGTGGATCGGAAACTACAGTTTCCAACCCGGGGTCCACCAAATGACATAACCGTCACTAGTGGGGCCCGGGGGAATGTAGTTTTAATGTCGTGGGCTGCCAGCGTGGCGAGGGCGGCCCCGAGACTGTGACCAGTGATAGTGAAGCTGAGTTGTTCGTCAGGGTAGAGATTGAGAATTCTTTGTATTTCTGAACGTAATGTATCTTGTAAGCTTGGCTGTGTTTCACTCCCTGAAGTGTATAAGCTCAAGAACCCACTTTCAACCATCGGAGCGCCACCTCGGTCCGATGATGGGACAACATTGTTGTCCCATGGGATCGGAGTAAGAGTGGCACGTAAGTTCTCGAGCCACTCAAGGCATGTGGCGGTCCCACGCAAGGCAATGACGACATCACGACGGCCTAGTCGATCAATCACTGCCTTGTTGTGGCAGACAGCCACATACCCAATCCAGCTGGACTGCATTGTTGCAGACCAGCTGGATTTTGCCCAGTCAGGGACCTGTATCCCTGACGAGGCACGAAGATTACAGGTTGCCCTGTACCCTGTACTCGGAAACCCACATTCCTCTAACAAATACTTCTTCGGGTACTTACTCGACCCGTAAGACACTGAGGACGGGTCAAAGTTGAAAGCCCTGTACGCGGCCTCAACAAATGACCCGTACCTAATAATCTCTGTCCGGAGGTTATCGTCAAGCGGGTCTAGCAACCCCTCCCAATCCTCCACCCCCATGTACTCCATCCACCGGTCAGCAATTCGACCTGGTCCCGAACCCTGACCGGTGAAGACGGGTTCCATCAAGGATTCCCATTTTTTAGGAGAAATATTAATATTTTGCGAGTATGATTTTGTAGTAGTATAGCTTACTTGTTGCTTAAGGTTGCAACAATAATTATATTTTTGTTTCACGTGTGGTGGTGCATTTAAAAAGCTAGGAATATTATATAATTTATGAGGCTTTAAGGATAGCCTCATTTTTTTAGCACTTAAAAGTACAATAATTTAATTATATAATATTATATTTAAGTTATACGTAAAAGAAACTAGAAAGAAATAAGAATGATATTTTAATGTGAAATTTACGTTATGTTTATAGGCAACATGGCTTAGCTTTATATAGGTAAAGTAGTGATGGTGGAGGGGTCATACAAAAAGTGAACAAGAAATACTCACCGAGTAAAATTGGACGGATCGGAATCTAGTTAGCAGTAAAGGGTATCGGTATCATTCAGTATGTAAAATTTTTAAAAATGCTTAAGATGATTATTTTTACGTTTAAAAGTTTTTAAATAGTTATCAGATTTTAGTATAAGTATAAAAAAAATATGAGAAAAATTTGTTGTGTCGGAATTTTAGTTTTAGGTCCGTTCCGGTATGGGGTACAAAAGGTTAAAGGCTATGGGTGATATAAAAAAGACCCACTATCCACCAAAAAAAAAAGTGCACTAAAATAGATTGTTGTACTTGAATCCAAAATTGCTAATCATTTTGAGTATGTGTACTTCAAATAATGTAGAAAAGATGAAAAGAAATGAGCATAAAAAAGTTGAATAAATTTATTTGTTATTTTTTACTTTATAATTTGGAATTTTTTGAAATTGAAAAATCGAAAATTGATCATAGTTGTGGTTTTGTGGGTTGAATTAATTCGGTTTTGAGTAATCGTATTAGCATACATTGATTTCCTATGAGTAAAGTATTAATAATAATGAAATATACTACTCGTAACATATACTTACATATATAAATAAATTTTAATATAATTGTGTAATTTCATCAAATATTTATATTTAGATATACTAAACATTTATTTTACAAAGATATGAAATTTGAGTTTGAATTAAAGTTATTAAAATCTTATTTTTTCCAACCGACACTAGCTGAATAGAACTGAACTGAATGACGTTGAGTTGAATAAATTAAATTAAAGTAAGCCAAAATTAAATGAGAAAGAATCGGGCTTAGAAAAGCTTACAAAGTAAAATAGTAAATCCATATGATCAATACATTCACTATCACAAATCAAGGCACCAAGTAAACCACCATTTTAAGAAGGCCAAGTGTAATGTAAGATTATTCTAGATTTGGAAACCACCCGTCTGAAATAAGACGGGTTAAATATAGCCATTTTACGAATAAATGTTACTATTTTTTAATAAAATATTATAATTATTTTCAGAGTAAAAGTAACAACTTTAATTATAACATTTTGTCATTAAATTGTTATATTCTATTAAAAAATGGTAACATTTAATCCGTCTTATTTCAGAATAAAATATTACCATCATTTTTAGGGTAAAAGTAACAACTTTATTTATAACATTTTTTCATTAAATTGTTACATTCTATTAAAAAATAGTGACATTTAATCCGTCTTATTTCAGACTTTCTGAAACCAGACTTATTGTTTTAGATTAGATAATGTAAGTTGTAAGTGGTATATTCGTCACTAAAGAATTTAAAAAATGCACGTACTTGTAACTTAGCTTTCTTGAGGAGGATTGATTAATTCACATTTTTTTCATCAAACAGTAGATTATATATAGTGGAGGGACAATATATCTCATAACTTAAAAAAGAGGCCAATTAAATTTCTTTCTTTATTAAGAAATATACGTTTGAACAAAACGTCTTACTTATGACGGCCATTATCCGTCACAAACTTGTGACGGACAATGTTTGTGACAGATAATGTCCCTCTCATAATAAAGCAAGTGGGGGAAAATTAAGCATCTATTTGTCCTCCCACTTGCCTTATTGTGAAAGGACAACTATCCGTCACAAGCTTGTGACGACGGATAGTGTCTGCCACAAGTGAGAATTAGTAAAGATTAAGTTCTCTAAATTTTCCCGCATATGACAAAATAAAATTTGGTGTACCGAACATGTCTTATTAGGTCTGTACTTCCTTCGGTTTGTTGTTTTCTACTCATTTTAATAAAATACTCCTCGTATATATTAAAGAAATTAGGAAAAAAAAAAGCCAGAAGGAGAAGTTAAGAAGGAGGTATGGTGAACAATAGGTCTCATGTGTATGTGAATCTCAACTAGACCTGACAAACGGGTCAATCGGGTCTGGTTTGGGTCGGGCCAATTCGGGTTGGGTTAGTTTGGTTTTGAGATCTTATCGGGTTAGTTCGGGTTTCGGGTGTTTTTCGGGTATGTTGGTCGGGTCAATTCGGGTTCGGGTCAATATAAGAGAGATAAAGTATATTTAGTATCATTTCGCGTTATTTCAAGTCTTTTTTATCAATTACAGTTCTGTTTTGTCGGGTCATTTTCGGGTCGGGACATTTCGGGTCTACGGGTTAGTTTCGGGTCAACAAAACCTCGGATCATGTTCGGGTCGGGTCATTTCGGGTTTCGGGCCACAATGGGGTGTTGTTGTTCAGGTTAATTTCGGGTCGGATTAATTTTGTCAGGTCTAATCTCAGCTCCTGCCTCCTAGCTCGTGCCACTCCAGAAATTGTACCGCCTTTGTGGATAATTTGACCCGGGAAAAAAAACAATAAAAACCCAGGATTGTGTTTATAACAATATTATCATTTGAGTGTATAAGTTGTGGGTTACATACTTGCACAAGATAACATAATACAGTTATACAAAAAAAAAAAAAAAAGGCCTAAGCTTATATTCAGATTATGCATCGTACGTTTTCTAAATAGTACTTCCTCAGCTTTCAGTAAATAATTTACCGTTACTTTATTTCGTGAGTGGAGATAAAAGAAAGTGTAAACTATTGACTGGACAGAGGGATAACATATTCGACTTAGCTTGTAAACAGAGGCGTCTAAGGCAGTAGGTAGATTATACATCTGATGTGTACTACCAGTTTTATAGTTTTTTAGCATTATAATAAAGTTTTTGAGTTTTGTTTTAAAAATTGTGAGTTTTACTATAAAATTTCTGAGTTCATTCACTTTCATTCACTTACACATTAAGTTCAAAAAATTACAATAAAACTCAAAAACATTACATATAACTGATATAAGCTTAGTTAAATTTGAATTTTGACGGAAAAAAATTAAAATCTAACTTATAAACTTTAATAAGCTCGGAAAAAATACACATATGCTCAAAAACAAATAAAGTCTGAGGTAGTACATCCGAGGTATGTTCTTTTTTCTCCGTCTAAGGCCATGTGCTGACACGAGCGCCGAAACCGGACCTCCGATTTTGGTTATCGAATTTATAAGCTTTATTGATGAAATTCAATACAAAATTCGACATGGAATATACATAGCATTATATTTGGGGCGTCATATTTCTATGATGCGTAGGGCTCCACTTATTTTGAGACGCCCCTATTTATAAACTTACAAATTTTAACATTTGGTAAATAACATATCGAGCAATGAAATAGTGTAACACAAATTCTTATTTGTGACGGAAGGTATCCGTCACTTATTTGTGACAGATACCATATTCCCTCACAAATAACCCAT
>JAOWBH010159743.1:0-11397 GCA_028566215.1 Silene coronaria
GAATTTCACAATTGCCCAAATTCATGGGGCTCAATCACCACTTCCCAGATATGCCCGGGATTAAACCATCAATTAAATAATTAACTAATTTTGGCGGGTCTTTCTACTCTGCTCATATTCTTCTTCTTCTTCTTTAATCTCCATCATCTTGATCTTAATCCTACAGCTCTTATCTTTTCATTAATTTGTTACCTTATTATACACAATCACTCTTACACTAAATTATCTAATTAATTAGTTAAAAACCAATTTCATTACTACTACAACTATTTAATCACATTACATGGAATAATAATAATTCCAAACTCCCCATTAATAATTAACAAGTTCTAATAATTAAGGTGCAGAATTTAATTAGAACTTGAATAATAATGGGGGTTGTAAATAATGAACCATCAGTACAAGCAATCTCGTTGTTTGTGGGTTTGCTTTATATTTGCATTTTGGTTGATCATTTATTAAAGAATAACAGATGGATCAGCAAAACTACTTTAATCTTGCTAATGGTGATTTTTTAATCATATTAATCCTTCATTCATATAATGTATGTCATGGCGGCGGTTTCTTATTTTCGCCTTCATCGAAATTTGCAGGGTTCTGTGACTGGAGCTCTGATTTTGTTATTTACACAAGGAAGGACTGCATTAGTTTTCAAGTTTGATGAACAGCTTTTCTTTAATTATGTTCTTCCTCCTATTATATTCAATGCTGGGTACGTACGCCATAACGAAAATATATAGTTCGCTTTCAGTCTAGGAAGCACTGAGGCGATGTTGTTGTTGTAGACGGGTTATTGCTTTTGAATAATTAAAAGGACCTTATTGTTCAAAGGAATACTAAATTATTATTTTTGGATCCACAAAAACAAATTCTTTTTGTACAACACAAATTCTCATTTGTGACCGGTACTATGAAAAACTAAACTAATATTAGTACCTTTATCTGTTGACATAGCTGAATACAGTTTTTTCAGCTGCTGGATCTTGAAGGGTACTTAATGTGTTAGTTATAAGATTTACTGCGAATTCATATAGTAAGATTCTGATTTGTGTTTCTCTGATTCAGGTTCGAGGTTAGAAAGAAGCATTTCTTCCGTAATTTTTCAACCATTACACTATATGGTGCCATTGGAACTTTGATATCCTTCGGCGTCATATCCTTAGGTATACTGTACACACCAATCAAGCATGGTGTTTTGACAATGATAATTCTCTTTTCTGTCGTCATAGACTTATTCAGTAAAACATTATTTTTGTTACGTAAATCTGAAATGCCTTCGTCTTTTCTACGACAGTGTAGCAGACGTAGCAGTAGTGCATTGCAGTTGTCTCATTGTTCTAACCTTATCTTTTGAATTCCGGATCAGGTGCTCATTTACTGTTTAAAGGACTGGATGTCGGTTCCATAGATATCCGTGACTATCTTGGTACTTCTTCTTTTTTCATTTGTGTTTTAATGATTTATTTAGGCAGTTACTGAAACATTCAGTGACTAGTTACAACCTCATGGAGTCCTTCTAACAGTTACTGAAAGATTGTTATTCTATGACTCGAAAATTGTTCATAAAAACTGCAGCACTCGGAGCAATCTTTGCAGCGACAGATTCTGTTTCAACCCTGCAGGTTCAATTCATAACTTCATGGAGTCGCTTTTAACAGTTACTGATTCTGTCTCATAGCTCTAACCTTTGCTATTTTGTTAATGTACCTATTAATGTCATTGCAGGTTCTCAATCAGGAAGATACACCATTAGTGTATAGCCTGGTTTTCGGTGAGAGTGTAGTCAATGATGCGATGTCGTTGGTGCTTTTCCATGTGATCCACAGATTTGATGATGTTCCCCTTGGGGCCAATGTTGTCCCACTGTTTGCTGAAGAATGTTTGTATTTGTCCGTGTTTAGTATCTTGCTCGGAGTATCTGTAAGCTTCTCCCTTAACTATTCTCCTTTAGTCATTTTTTCAGATCAGTCTCTAAACATCTGTTTTTTTTTTTTTTGTTTTTTTTTAACCACAGATTGCGTTGTTGTGTGCATATACAACCAAAAATATGTCATTTGGCGGGTGAGCATTTACCGTATTTTAGTTTTTTACGCAATAATTCCATGTTGTTTCTCTTGCTATCCTACAAAATTAGTAAGGAAATGCTCTCAGTAAGTTCATAGATCATGTTCTAGTGTAAAAACTCTTCCCTATCCTACTGCAGGCACTCTCCGGTCCATGAAATCGCCGCTATGATTTTGATGGCTTATCTTTCCTACATGTTAGCTGAGGTGAGTGTTTCTTCATTCATGAATCATGATCCTAATATTTTGAGAATAATGCGCAACATCTCTAATTTTGAATCCTTTTGCAGCTGTTCAATTTAAGCGGCATTCTCTCTGTATTCTTTTGCGGGATACTCATGTCACACTACACCAGCTATAATGTCACTGAAATCTCAAGAACTACAACCAAGTAAATTTCTTCGCTTTACCTCGGTTTATTTTCCTTTGGTAGAGTCCCTAATCTAACCTTTCCATTGTATTTGGTCTAAAAATTCAGGCATGTGTTCGCAACAATGTCAGACATTGCTGAAAAATTTATATTTCTGTATGTTGGTATGGATACCTTGGATGTTAAGAGGTGGAAGTTTGTTCCTAACAGGTATGGACTAATATTATTCCTCTTGTTTCAAATTTCTGATCAAACTGTTAAGAGCTTTATATTTGTTATCACAGAGTTGGCACTTCCCTCGCGGTGAGCTCAACTCTACTAATCCTCGTTATCGTTGGTCGAGCAATGTCTATTTTCCCACTGTCATACCTTGTCAACCTTACAAAAAGGGACCCTGATGAAAAAATTGAGCTCAAACGTCAGGTATGATCTCGCTTGATTTTCATGTTTTCATTTCTTCCGATTTCTTGTCGGTGTCAGCCAAACAACTACCTCAATTCTGCAAATTTACAGGTGATCATATGGTGGGCCGGTCTAATGAGGGGTTCCGTTACTATGGCTCTGGCTTACAAGCAGGTTAACCTCTCGAATTTTTACTTACAGTCGGTAATTGTCCTGTTTGTAGCAGTATGACTTGAAAGTCATGCTACACAAGTTTGTCACGACTGTTTGGTGCCACTTGAAAAATCCCGATACACAAGTTTTTCAGCTTATCGCTTTTTCTTGACACGCGTTTCTGATAATATTGCAGTTTACAAGTTCAGATCACACTCATGAATACGGAGGTGCTATAATGATCACTAGCACTATCAGTGTTATCTATTTCAGTACAGTGGTAAGTAAATTCTTTTCAAAATTTCCGACAGGGGTAAGGTAGCATATATTTTACCCCGCCTTAAGCTGTAAGTAGCGACTTTTTCATACAGCGAGTCAGTTTTAATTTTGCGATAACAATTTGCAGGTTTTTGGAACATTGACTAAACCTCTGCTTAGACTACTGGTACCATCAACAGTTTGTTCAGAATCGTCGAGTCCCAAATCAACGACACTGCCATTACTCTGGAATTTAAGAGATTCGGATGCATACATGGCACATAATATCGCTTGTAAAAGTACTCTAAGCATGCTCATAACTAAGCCTACTAAAACAGTCGATTACTATTGGCGAAGATTTGATCGTGCTTACATGCGACCTATTTTTCGAGCTTCTGAACCAACCCCGGATGAAGATGTCTATCAAGCATTATAGATTTAGTTTTGTGTTGTACATAACATACAAAACAAACATGTTTTGTAGATTAGGCAAATACGTAGTATAAACACAATTGCAGATGTCAATTAGCTTAGCTGGTAAAGTCATGAAAGGTGGTACTCAATACCTGGGTTCGAATCTTGTCAATAACAGAATCGCCCTTGTGACTCTATTTATACCCAAAAAAAAACTAATTGGTCAGTGTTAACTAACATATACTCCATTTGGATGATTAATTGCTTTCTGTTTCTTTTGTTGGATGTTGCTTCTTGTTTGGTTGGTACAGACAATGATTTTGAATGTTATTTTAGGCGGAAAGGGGTTGTGTTGAACTAAATTAAGAATTAATTTGTGAAAAAATGAGTTAAACAAAACTGTGAGGAACAAGGTAAAATTAAGTTAGAAAGAATAGAGCCTTGTTGTTCGATACACAAAAGGTTATTGAGTTGATATTTTTGGAAGCATACTAAAACATTCAAAACTCGAAAATATGTCTTCAGTTTGCGCAAACAAAATCAGCTGAATTACAAAGTAAATCAAAAGGATTTATTTGTCATATCTCATGATCTTTGACCGTTACATTCTACTATCATGCTAAATTTACCTAAAAATCAAGTTTATCACGTTCCTTAAATACTCCACGGAAAGTGTAACACATTAAAAATTGATGTTGATTACATTAATTTCAATACACAACCATACTTCAGTCAATCACAAGCACAAATTTTTGTTTCAATAATTTTTTTCATAAAATCGATTTACTCTAATATCTATTGTAAAACCAATTGATAATCGTTCATAATTGAAGAATTTTAATGTGGTTGAAGAAGGTTAAAGTTTCAATATTAGAGAGAGGGGGAGAGAATTACGTATAATGTGTTTTTAGTGAAGGACAAACAAATGAAACGTTTGGTATAAAAAATACTATAATGAGTAAAAATTGTACTGCGAAAATAAATTACGTTAAATCATTTCATACAAATAGACAATAAAATCAAATAAATATCTCAAAATTCATACATCCACATTTGGGAACGGATCAAAATACAAGTATACAACCCTATCAATGGGTAAAAAATAGTGACTAAAAAATTCCGTTTTACAATAAACTTGTGTAAAACTGTATTTGTTTATAGAAATCTTAGAGAAAAGAAAAAATCGAAAATGCACTCGGTGTCTTTGAGGTTTTGACATTTTGCCCAAAATACTCAATTTGAAAAAAAAATTGTCACTTTCTGAAATCATAAACACGACTTATGTTCTTTTAAAAAATTTCAAATCAAAAAATGGTATATTTTGAGAAAAATGGGAAACCTAAACAACGAAAAAATCAATAGAAATTGAAGAGTCACATGACATGAGTATTGAGTAGTAGTATTTCTTGTAAACAGTGTGAAGTTTAAATACTCAGTGCAGTCTCTCACACTCATAAATGAAGGTCTTCATTTGAAATTAAACTACAGTAAAATAAAAATAAGAAGAGAAAAATTACGCAACTTCATTTCACTCTGCCATTATTGCAACTTCAAGAAAGTCAAGCTTTCTCATTTCTCAGGTATTTACTATTTTACTTGCTTCTATTTTTATTTTTATTTACTTGGGTAGATTTAATTAACTTGTTGGACTGTATTTTCATGTTAATTTTCTTGTTTAATTAAACAACTGCATTGTTATGAACTTGTTTTCAATGTATAAGTTTGTTTGGAATTTTGGGTTTTCTTGCATTGTTAATACTTGTGCTGTATGTACCATGTTAAAATTCCGTGTTTTGGGAGTTAATTTTGAGGTAAGGCGTGCGTAAAAGTGGCTACTAAAGATCCTGTGTTACAATAAATTTGTGTAAAATCGCAGTATTTGTGTTTTAATAAGAATATGAGTAAAAGATTTGACCTTTTCAATAATGGGTAGTTTTGTAACTAATTTGAATCATGATTTCTTGATGGTGGTATCCGTTTTACATATTTTTTGTGTTAAACCGCGTTACAAGAGACTGACTATATTGAGTTGAGTTATAGTAGCTTTGTAATTTGGATGTAGATAGAAGAAGCTTGGAAAAACTGTGTTTTTATTAGTGTGTGTGATAAATTTTAGTTTCGGGTGAAACTCAAATTGAGTACTAGTATGTGTTATTGATGCGTGTTCATGTGTCGGATTTGGTGGGACGGGTAGAAAAATGGTTGATAGGTATTGAGTCGCTTAGTCTCTTGTAAAACCGTTCACTGATTATAATTGAAAATGAATTTATCTACAATGAAATCAGATAGATGAGAAACGGGGTTCTAAAGAAATCGTTTTACAATACAATATACTTGTGTAAGGCCGACTGATAACAGAGAACTGCTATTTTTTTCATCTGGACACATGTCTAAAAACCTGATCAGTACAAGCAAAGTATTGAACACCACCTGGTTAGAATCAGCAGTTTGCATGTCGGCAAGTTTTGGCATTATTTGTTATGTTTCCAAAGGTTTCAGTTTTTATCTTTTATGACCAATTCTTATGATGATAACTGATAATTATTGAAGAAAAAAGAATGGATGCAAAGCAGCAGTCTCATGGTTGGTGGTTTGATAGTCACAGCAGCTTGAATTGTTCGCCTTGGCTTCAATCCACTCTTGCAGGTATCTTTTTATTTTTATCATTTCTATGTTTTTTCTGTTTAGTTCAGAGTTTATGGTTCATGTCTTACGGTATCAGTCTTAATTCTCGTAACTACCCTCTATATCCAGGCTTAAGACCAGCTATGAAAGTCGTAAAGACGCTATTTATAACCAAGTAGGATTTAATTTTTGGTTTCTTTTCCCCCTCTGTTGTTCATGTTTTTCATTGTTTATGTGATCCTTAGCATGTGATTATGTTAAAATACCTCCTAAACACTAAAGACTCTGGCTTTGTTGCAGTAGTTCAGATTAAATTGTTCAAGTTTTGTGGGTTGCTTTGACTTTGAAAGACTATTCAATAAGTATTTGTTGTTTTGGAGGTCTAGTTCTCTTTATGCATGTCATTGATAGTTTATATTTTTATTGTGTTTCCTCGAATTATGTTGTGATCAAACTTCAAATATCGATGAGTCAATACTGTAGCAGTCTAATAAAGCCTTACTTGACCTCAAGTATTAGATTATTGTAGTTTGGCAACACATAAAGCGGAAACGTTTCTGATATTGAATAAGTATTAGTTAATCGGTAGCTAATACCTTAAGTTAAAATCTATTGTGCTTCGCTTTGGCAGCAATTTTTACAGCACAGTAAGGGTTGTCAGCGTTGGACTCGAGCAACTTTTTTATTGTTTTTGTTTATAATGAAGGGTTCATACCCAAGTAAAAAATGCTACCTTAGGTTGAGCATGGTGCTCCATTGTATGCATAAAAAACTGTGGTTAGCAATGGCGGACTGAACCATATATGCATTGCTCAAGGTTTCTCTTGTGGATTGTGGTAGAACCTTGTGCTCTGCCCAACACAATCCTTTACCCAAGTCGAAGTGTACATCAAGGCCTTTCCGCGTATATATTCCTATTCATTGAAATTGTTATGTTTTTCAAAATTCTCCTTGCAGATTTTGACAAATGTAGCAATTCAAATGAATAACAGGGACTCAGGGAGTGCTGTTTTTCAAAATTTTGACCTTCATGTTTTAGGAGAAAATGAGCGTATCGACCATGGGATGTTGATTGACATAGTATAACATGGTACACTTTTTTTCGCATTGCATACATGAGAAGCACCAAGCTTTTACAGGACAAAACTAATAATGATTTGGTGACCATACTAGGGCAATTTGAAATTTGAATGATATCTTTCTTCACATGTTTGCTTCAAATAGTTCGAGGAAACCTCACCTTTCGTTTTCTCAATATTTGTTTGTACTAACTTCTAAACTGGTGTTGGCTTGGCCTGGCTTGTCTACAACAAAGATGGACCACGCTGTGGGCTACTATTCCTTTGTCCGAAATTCTGATGTTTTTTACTTTCTCACCAGCTAGTGGTGACTGATTTTTACTTGTAACTGTTAAGTTTACGACAAAATTATTCAAATTAGCCGTATGAATATTTGGTTCATTCTCTTATGGTTATTTAGTTAAGCATAGTACAAAACCATTGCCTTTTGCCTTAAAAGGCTCCCGCTGTGACGAGGTAAATAGAGGTCGTATATATGCAGCCTTCCCCATTTGTAGACATAGATATGTTGTTTCCATTTAAACCCCTAATGTGAATTGCACTAAAGGGGATTGTTGCTTGACAAGTCACAATACCCCAAACATAGACGATTTAGTGAGTCATTTTGATTTATTCCATCATATTCTACAGTTGAAGACTCTTTGACTCTCTTGAATGTGAACTATGTTGATCAGAGTATTGTGATCCTAATAGGATTAACTTTTATTGGTTTGTGATTCATGAACTTGAACGGCCAAAGTCTAGAATGATTTATCATAAGGACTGTAGCTAATTGTTTTGGACATTCCTAAGACGAGTTAATTGTTTTGCTCTTTATTGATATTCAAAAGTTAAGTGTGAATTTAGAGTTTAGTCTCCGAAAGTTCTGTAGATAATCGTTATATTATTCTATACCACCAACAGTTACCTGAATTAGATACTCCCTCCGTTCATTTCCTACATTTAGCTTTCTGGACAATTTATAACCAGTTTACTACATTTTTGTGTTTGGGGTAATTGTGATGGTAAAAGGACAAAACACCCTGCTCAAATGTACGTGTGTTCCAGTGTCCGCTACTTCTACCCGCTTTTCTCATTTACCTGAGATATATACCCTTCCCAGATCGACCTTCGCTTAGAGTTGTGCCGTATGGAAATATAGTGAATCCACTGAACAGAGAAATTACTCTCTATTAATAGTCTGACGTCAAAGCCGTCTTATGTTACTGATGCCATCCTGTGTCATCTGGTGTATAGTAGCTGTACCATGTTATATGCCATGATATGCTGAAATCATGTTGTGCTGATTTGACATTTTTTGGTTGGTATTCAGAGCTCGATGAGAAGACTAAGACGATGCTGAAACTCATTGAGGATGATTCAGATTCATTTGCTCAACGGGCGGAGATGTATTACAAGAAAAGACCTGAACTGGTAAGCATGGTGGAGGACTTCTATCGAAGCCACCGATCGTTAGCTGAACGATACGATCAACTTAAGTGTGACCGTTCTCTTCGTGTTCGATCCCCTTTAAGACACTCAGTATTCCACCCAAAGGATGAGTATGATAATATGTGTGATTCTCTCAAGTCTCTTGAAAGCTTTTCCGAGGTTGCTTACAGTTCTGATGAGTCTGTTGACTCCGAAGTAGATGATCCTGTGCTTGAAGGGGGGAAGGAGAGGACATTTTCTTCTTTGGATTCTGGTAATGATGAAATGACTAAGCTTAGGGAAGAATTGGACCGTCTTCGAGAAGAGAATGAGATTCAAAAGAGCCAACTCATAGGCAATAATCAGGAAAAAGAGGAGTTATTTAGTCAATTAGCTGACAATATCAATGAACTTAAGAAACTGAGGGAAGAATGTGAAGCTATTAAAGAGGAAGTTCCTTTCAATCCTTTGGAATTCCCGATTCAGAAAGATGGAGAAAGGATTTATGTGACAAAAAAGTTCGAGGCAATGCAGGAGTTAGGGGAATTAGAGGCAGAGAATAGGTATCTTAAGGATGCTCTTGTTTTAAAGGAGATTTTGCTCAAGCATGAAGAGGAGGAGAAAACAAAGGTGACAAACCTACTTGAGGAGACAAAGATCGAGCTAATAAAGTTAAGGGAAGAAACACACGAGAAAGATGAGTGGTTAATTGAGGTACTCGAGGAAAAAGATGAACAGAAACGAGAAGTAATCCGACAGTTGAGCTTAGCTATGGAAATTCTGAGAGAGGACAACAGGCTTCTGAAAAAGTCCATCATGAAATACTTGCCGAAGAAAGGGAACCGTTCTTGGTTTCGGATGTTCAGTTAAGGAGTGAGTCTTGTATGAGACAGACTCAACAACCCAAGTCCCTATATATATATATATATCTCGTTTAATAATAATAGGGTTAGTGAGATAGTCTCATGTAAGCTTGTTTTTGTTTTAGGTCGTGTAAATTGTTCAAGTCAAGTCGGCTTCTGGGGTTCCAGTTAGTGTAGTATTCTGTAGATGTTAATGACATTAATATGAGATGCCTTCATAGTTGGCAGTAATTCCTAGTCAGAGAGCACAATTTTGCCCATTAAGTGTCACTGTTGTTTATCTTGCATGTTGACATCAAATCTGCTTTAAGAGTATTCGTAAAGTAGAATAACCGCCAATTTCTTGTGCAGGGGTGTTGTGCCTGTAATCGGTTGCCTAGATTTAACCGGTGTTACTTCGTTTGTTCCGTAATAAATCGTTTGTGCAGGTTTTGTGCATGTAATCATCACCTAGATTTAATCGGTGTTAACTTCGTTTGTTCGATGACCAATCGGTTGTGCAGATGATGTGCATCAGTGCATGTGATCAATCACCTTGTGACTACCAACATATATATCATAGTAAAAGCCAAAATTTACTAGGAGTAAAAGGCTTTTTTTTTTCTTTTCAATTTTGCACAAATGAAAATTTTACTTATTATAATTTTTACTAGGAAAAAGGGTAAAGCAAAAAGAAGTACTCATAGTCTTGTCAACTATTGCTTAATCATGCAGCTAAGAGAAAGCAAAAAGTTCCACTTGAGGCCATCATTGACCAATCTACCCACTCCAATAACCTAAATAATTGTTGCTTTATGCCTTTGGTTTCTTGCTAATATAAACCTTAAGAACATCATGATACAATTATAAAGATGAGTTAAAAAAAAAAATTACAATGTCACAGTTCACACAAATCAACAAAATCTTATCACTAATATTAATATATACCAACTTTGTAGAAGATATAAAGTACTGCGGCTTTCTTACCTGTGACGAAAAGGTATTTGTGACCTCTCGCAACCACCTTCCCTAATTTACATTATTTTAACCGGTTGTGAGATATTGAGATATCACAACTCACAAGCCTGTGACGCTGCAAAAATGAGATTATGCCAAAGTACAGTATACAGGAAACTGAAAAATAAGCTCAAACACTATGCTATCAAAACAGAACATGTCAACAACAATATACCTCAAAGCTACATTCACCAGAAAGCAAAAGAATACAGAAGCAGAATTGCTGAAGTCAGTGAAACAGAAAGACTCGTAGCAAATCCAGATGATTCCAGCACCGCCCCACTTGGCGCAATGCTGGATTCTGGATGAGGAGTATCCTGAGAGTCAGGGTCCGGTGGGCTGAGACTTGAAGGTATGACAGGCAGCGAAGAATCAGGGCTTGAATCCGAACGTGACCCTGGTGTCGGAAATAAAGGAATAATATCAGGGGATAATCCTGGGGGAGGAGAAGAATCAGGGGAGTACGGTAACACTGCAGGTTCAGCAGCTATAGTTACCAGTTTAACTGTTGTTTTCGGAACTGGTACAGCAAGTGAAGTGTAGAAAGTAAAGATTGTTAGACATATGATCATAAGAAGTGGTTTAAGAACCTGTAATTTAGTCATTATAAAGGAAAAAAAAATGCTGAAATTTATGAAAATTAAAGAAATTTTATTAGGAAAAAAAAGATTCTGAGAGAGTTCAGCATATGGTTTTTGATTTATATTATATGGAATGATAATATGGTGGGTTGATAAAGGAAGGAGGGGTATACTGTATAGTGA
>JAOWBH010159754.1:0-11395 GCA_028566215.1 Silene coronaria
TCCATAATCTGCATAAAACACAATACGACCCAAAGTAGCCAATTCATGGGAGAATAATAGCTTACACTACTCAAAATATCATAGAAATGCTAGCATAAAGGATATAAAACCGTATAGAAATGACACGCATCATATGACTAGTTAGATAGAATATCTAATTATTGTCGCCTTTATATCTAAATAGAATATTTAGAATGTTTATTCGCAATCACATGTTTTAATTATGAAGTAATTTTAATATGTTGTAATTTATTGTATTTAATTCGCATGATTAGAATTTAAATACGAGACATTGACGTTTTGGCCGTGTACCTTGGACTGTGTGCCAACTTTCTTTTTGACTTAGAATTTGTCAATTGTCGCTTGTTTCGATTTGATTGATGTTTATACAGTATTTGTTTGAATCACATGCTAGAATGCTAGATTTAATTTATCGTTTTATGCATTATTTCGCATCACATGCTAGGATCCCGACTTGACCTAGAATATGTTATATATGCACCCAATTTTGGTCTTGTAGGTCGTGTGAGGTGTCGGCCAGGATGGCCTATTTTTGATCAGTTGATTGTTTATTTCGCGTTTAGTTTGTTTAATTAGCTTTATGATAATTATTGCTATAAACTATCGAATTATGCAATGCCGCGCGAAATAGTAAGCTTTCTAATCCCCCTATGAATGTTTTGTTTATGTTTAGAATAGATATAAATGAACATTCACATGCTAGATCACTTCAACGAAGTTAATTGCATTAAATTGACATAGAATGAAATTCATATGTTAGGGTTTAAAATAACGATTTGCATATCCCGTGTGACAAGTAAACCTAAAAATAGTCATTGTTCTATTTAGTAGAGACCGTTATTATAATGGGCGGGGTTTGGTGTTTTTATTAATGAAATTAAATCAACTTCCAAACAAATAACCTCACAATGAACCTAAATCTCTAAAAGTCAGTTTCTAAATTCCTTTAAAAATTTAGTGGCGACTCTTTTCAAAATGTAAATTGTTTTTATGAAATAAAGACAACCGCGTGGAAAACTAGAATTTCCCTCATCCACAATTGCATGGTAAGTCGATCGTGTCCTATTATAATTTGTTGTCTAGTTAGCGAACTTGGAGTTGGTCATCTTTGCGTGACACTGGGTTCCCGAAACTAGTGTGGATGTTGCGGTATCAAAGAGTATAACTAAAGTGAAAATCTTGCCCGAACTGTATTATTTCCATATTTGCATTTGATGATTTTGTAATTCGTGTTTCTACAAGTTTGAAAGATGTTTTGATTTTCGATATATATATTTTTAATATGTTGTTATTAATGTTCAACTCTATTTTAATATATTATCGCATCTTTCATTTTACTTCATGTAATATAGCTGGGAGAACGCCTGAGTTACTCCCCATTGATTGTGGCATGTTATATTTTATAACATGACAGGTTTTGGCTTTGTGGATTAGATGAGAGCTAGCAAGTAGTAGATCCTATTCTTTTTTTTTTCGTTTTATTTTGGATTTTGTTACACACTATTTCGAGGTTTTAATTTTTAGCCCTTTTTTAACAAAAGTGACATTTGTATTGACTTACCATTTGTGAATGTTCCCGGGGATTATTTGTAATACTCCAATGATTAATATTGAATAATATGTTTATTAAATTATATTATATTATTTATTTATATTTTATTAACTATAAATTATAAATTACTTAAATTGAGTTGTGAGATGGAAATAATAAATGAAATGGTTGAGTCGGGATGGTCATTGAGGCGTGTGAACTAGGTGGAATTGAAGGAGGTATTTTATAGTGTAGACCTTATCTAATAATAATAGTAATATAATATATAATATTATGAGGCAATTTCCTAGATAAGACTACCTTAACTACTATAAATACAAAGTTAGGATGAATCATATACACTTTTGGTCTTCATAAAATTTCATAGGACTGACGGAGGAGATATTTTATAGATTCAGATCTCGAATTATTCAGTCTCAAGACTAAAAGGTAACTTTGTAAAACAGTCTCATATTTACGTAAATTGATTTTATTATTCATTGACCACCGTATGAGACCATTGACCGGCCGTGGACCCGACCTGGACCATCGTGAGACACCCTATTATCCTCGTTGTTGCTGACCAGTACGGTCTGACCCTTACCCTAGGGCTCGACTTTCTGGTTTGGGTTTTGGTTAATTGGGTCGGTCTTTGGGGCGGTCGATTGGGTGGTGTTGTCAGGTGGTTGCCTTGGTGGTCGTTGGTCGCAGGTGGTGGTGATACAAGCGTCTTAATGGGTTGTTCTTAAAACAGGTATTGGTATGTGGTTGGGGTTGTTGAGTTCGGTTTAGGGGTCTTGTTTCTGGGTGGTTTTGTGGTAGGGTGTGGTTGTTGGCTGGTGGCTGACGTGGTGGTGGTGGGTCAGGCGTGGCTAGCTAGGGCGTGGTATGTCCGGTGTTGGGCTGTGAAGTAGAGGAAGAAGATGTGACGGGTAGGAGATCACACGGTTTAAACCGTGTTGTCATGGGATTTGTTAACCAATAAATTGTGAGTCGGGTTATTTTATAAGTTGGGTAATTTCGTTATTGAGTCGGATTTTCGTAATTAAATTGTATCGTAATATTAATAAATGATATTAAAGATAAATTATAATAATTAATAATAATATATAAAGTTTATAATTATTTAGGAGGGATTATAGTTAAGTTATTTAATTAATTAAATTAGCTAGCTTATAATTATGTGATTATATGAATTGTATAGGTGACGGTTTTGGTTGAGAAGCCTATTGATTGCATTGCATCGTGTGAGTTATTATTGGAATTGCTTAAAGGTATGGATTACCTACTCAACTTATGTTATAATTATTATGCGCATGTTTTAATGTTTGTGACGGTTTTGTTTGTGACAGTTTTATAAGATGTTGTGATAATGGTATTTATAATGTGAATTGTGATTATTTGAAGAGACTTTGATAGTCCTTGTGTATGAGTTGAGATTATTATTGAGTTATTATTGAAGGGGCCATGTTAGTCCTTGTGTTTGTTGAAGGGACTGATATACCGTTAGTCCTTGGTTATTATTTGAAGGGACCGGTCTGAGCAATCGTTAGTCCTTGTGGCGTCAGTTGATCATTGGCTGCCCCTCATAGTCTCTTTCCTAGCAGGCTCACTACTAGGGAGATGTGCATATTCGGAGCTGAGGAAGCGTTAAGATGGAGTTTGAGTGGAGTGGATGTGATTCGAGTATAATATGGATGGAAAAAAGTTGCGGGTGGGGTTATTGTAACTGAGTTAGATTTAATTTGTTGTGTTAACACTACTATTCTCAGTGATGTTTATTTACGATTATTTATTGTGTTGTTGTTTAGTTAATCTCTACTCGGACCATTAGTTGACGTGTGTTTGTGTATGTCAAAATAAAATTGATGTATGCTTTATTGATGGCATCCTGCGTTGATCCAATTAATAATTTCCGGTTAATTGGGAAGCAGGTTGATTAGCGGGTATTTATTTATCAGTCTTGGACTCTTGGGAACTGGGAGCTGGCGTGAGGATTGGCATGGAGTAGAGTCATAGATCACATAGTCATTATACAAACATGCCTTATTTATTCATTACTACATTTATTATTCCGCTGCGAGTTTTGTATTATTGAATCTTATTTCAGTTAATCAGTTTGAAATTTTGTAATAAGGCCATTACTTATTTAAGTTATATAAAGTACTATTGGTTGTTTTTACTTTGTTATTCACTGACTCGGGAAACCGAGATGGTAACAGCTCTAGTTATTTGAGAATGTCTTACTAAAGGCTCTTAGATAAATGGGGATATTACATTATTTTTATTTAATCCGAGTTTTTATATTCATATATTCATTGTGTATTTTAATCCCTTTCGACAGTGTTTCCGTCACGTTTTTGCACTAGATTTCTTAGGGGATTACAACTGCTTTCTTTAAAGGATCTAAGCCCCAACTCTCTAGCCGTTAAACTTACTAAATCTCTTGGTAATGGTTTAGTAAGTGGATCTGCTAGATTACTCTTAGATTTTACGTATACAATTGTGATCATTTCACTTGTAATTAATTCTCGTATATAGGCATGCCTTAAACCAATGTGTCTTGATGTACCTTTGTATACATTGTTGTAAGCTTTACACATCGTAAATTGACTATCGCAGTATAAGGAAATTGTTGGCATCGGTTGTGACCACAACTCTATATCAAGCAATAAATTTCTTAGCCATTCTGCTTCCTTTTCTGCGACTGTCAAAGCTATAAATTCAGCTTTCGTGGTTGAATGAGCAATAATCGTTTGTTTCTTTGATGCCAAACTTATGGCACCTCTACCAAGAACGAAAATCCAACCAGTTGTTGACTTGTTGTCATTTGCCTTATTAATCTAATTAGCATCACAATATCCATCTACAGCTGAATGATATTTACTATAGACTAATCCATAGTCTATAGTACTTTTTAAATAACCGAGTACTCTAGTAATAGCTTTCCAATGCATGCTCATTACATGGTCTGCTCATGTATCTAGATAATTTGCCAACTGCAAAAGCTATATCAGGCCTAGTACAATCCATACCATACATTAAGCTGCCTATTGCACTAGCATATTCTAGTTGAGCAACATTCTATCACATCGATCCGGTAATTTGATACTAGAATCAAAAGGAGAGTTCGCTTCCTTTATTCCAAGATGTTGGAACTTTGCCAACAATTTCTTTATGTAATGAGATTGACTTAAAACATAACCATTGTTTTGTTTTATTATTTTAATACCAAAAATGGTATCAATTTCATTAAGATCTTTCATTTGGAATACAAAAGTAAGATAATTTTTTGTTTCTTGTATTCCTTTCATATTAGTACTAAATATTAATAGATCATCAACGAAGAGAATAATGATTGCTATATATTCTTTAGTACTCTTTGATAAATACATTTGTCGGCATTATTATGTTTGAATCCATTACTCAAGATAGTTTTGTCAAACTTTTCGTGCCACTATTTTGGAGCTTGTTTCAATCCATACAAGGATTTCATCAACTTACACACCTTGTGTGAATTTCCTTCTGATACAAATCCTTCCGGTTGCACCATATATAATTCTTCATTTAAATCTCCATCAAGAATACTGTTTTAACATCCATTTGATGAACATGTAAGTCATATATGGAAGCAAGAGGTATACGAGTTCTTATAGAAGATAGTCTAGCAACGGGAGCATAAGTATCGAAGTAATCAATACCCTCCTTTTGTATAAAACCCTTGGCAACTAACCTTGCCTTAAAGGTTTGTATACTACCATCTGTATTATATTTTCTCTTAAAGACCCATTTGTTCTTAATGGCTTTTTAGCCATGGGGTAAGTCGGATAAAATCCAGGTACCATTAGACAATAATGATTCATACTCATCATGTAACACCCCTATTTATATAAGAGCCTTTAGCAAGACATTCTCAGATAAATGAAGCTGTTACCATCTCGGTTTCCCGAGGTAGTGAATAACAAAGTAAAACAAACCAAAGTACTTTAATATAAAACTTTACAATGGTCTTATTACAATTTTACAAACTAAATAAATTATGATTTACAAACTCGCAGCGGAAATATAAAATGTCGTCTAACAAATTAATAACTGAGTTATCTACGACTTCTAGTCCAATCCAGTCCTCACACAAGCTCCCAGATGCTAGCTCAAACCTGTCAATCAATCTGCTCCCCAATATTTGGTTCATCACAGGTGTTTACAGAATACACGGTCAACCTCGCGGTTGAGTAGGAATTAACTAAACAACAATATAATCATATTAATCATAAGTATACTTTAACAAACCCAGTTACAATCTCAGCCAACAGTATTTCTCATAACTTCCATCCATCCACAACATACTCAATATACATCCACTTCTCCCAAACTCCGTCTTAACGCTTCCTCAGCTCCGAATGTGCACATCTCTCTAGTAGCGAGCCTACTAGAGAAGAGACTCTGAGGGGCAGTCAGTGATCACGAGACACCACAAGAAATAGAAGTTGCTCAGATCGGTCCCTTCAAATAATATCCAAGGACTAGCGGTATATCGGTCCCTTAAACATTCACAACTCACAAGGACTAACGGTATATCGGTCCCTTCAAACAATAACTCAATAAAAATCTCAACATACACAAAGACTAACAAGGTCCCTTCAATCAATTAACAATATCCACCATTTATAAATCAATAATGCTCAAGTAACCAATAATACTCATAGTTAACTCAACTCTATGATCCCAATTCCTCATCCGTAATCACAATCACAATATATAAATCAACCACTATGTAAACAATTAAAAATCACATAAATATAAGTTGAGTAGGATAATCCCTACCTTTAAGCAAATTCCAATAAAAACTCGTATGATGCAATGCAATCAATAGACTTCTCAACCAAAACCGTCACCTATACAATTCGTATAATCAAATAATTATAAAATAACTAATTTAAGTACGTAAATTATACGAAATCATTAATTAAACCAACCTAATAATCTAATAATTTAATAGATTAATAATTTAATAAATTAATAAATTAATAATTAAATTCCCATCCCAACTCATACATAAAACACACCCTCATACCCACGAACACAACCACCACCAAGCACACACACACCCACGCCTAGCCTTCTCCTACACGGCCTACCCCCACATGGACCTATCACCTGAATCACCACCTTGCCTATGACCATACTGACCCACGGCCAGTCCCAAACAACCCAAAAACCAAGCCCCAAGTCGAAACATGCAACGACCACAACACATACTTTGGCTCGCCTAAAGTTGATCCTAAAACGCCCTAAACGGCCGCCACAACTGCCACACAGACTTCCATCCATCACGGACCACAAGCCTGACATCACGACCATCACACCCAACCAAAACCCGACTTGTACAACCCAAGATCAGACAAGAAATTAACGCCTTAAACCCCTTGTTCAAAACCAATAACCCGAACTGTAACCTTTCTGCTACCGCGTCACAACCACCAACAAACACCACCACACGAAAGCCTACACTAGCCACCATAAGACACGACCTAACCGTACATTATGAGTCACAAATATGACAAAACTCGACGCCCTATTTCTTCTCGATTAAACGCGACAATTCGACTACTAACCTACAAACACCGTACTCAGCCACCTTCGACCACCACAACCACCACTAATTTGGTCGACTAACCTAGCCCAACAACCCTAACCCTTGTTCGACTTAAACCAAACCCTCGACGTGGGTCAAAACAGCGAGTAACGTAACCTACACAAACCCGATTAAAAACAACTTTAAGGTGCTCAAACAGCGGTCAAACCACCGTGGTCAGTCACAACGTGGATCATAAGGTGTCTCACGGTGGTCAACGTAAAGTCCTAGGCCGGTCACAGAGGTCAACAATGGCTTAATGAATATAAATAATTAAGTCGATTATCGAGTTTACCTTTTAGCCTTTAGACGGAATTACAACTAAGTCAAATCTCTTTTTCTTTCCCCAAATCTCTCTTTATCTGTTTATGAGAATTTTATGAAAGCCAAAAGTAAATTATTTTTGCCCTTATTCTGTATTTATAGTGCTTAAGGTAGTCTTATGAAGCTTCTAGGAAGGATAGCTATAATAATAATATATTACTAGTGTTTTATTATATTATTTTATCATTAGACATGCCTACACCATAAAACACCTTCCCAATTCTACATGAGTCACACGACCCAATGACCATCCCGACCCATTTTATTTCCTATCATTATTTCCGTCTCACAACTAATTTACATAACTTACAATTAATGAATTATAAGTTAATAATATAACTAAATAAACATACTATTCGATATTTAACTATTCATAATACGAGGTATTACAACTACAAAAGACAAGGATAAGAGTCAGATAAGGGAAAAATTAGGATGAGAGAGAGCGTAGAGAGAGAATTTTCTTTTTGATTTGGTTTCCAGGATTACGACGTAATGGCTTGTCCCAGAAAACACAATAATAATCCTAAAATTCACAAAACACAAAAATACGTTGTTAATTAATGAAATAGATGATCTGAATTCAACTAATCACGATGAGGATGATCGGTTGGAGGACTATGAGGTCTCTAATGAGGAAGATATATGGACCGCGGTGTGAAACAAATGGTTAAAGAACCAGAAGAAGAAGGAGGTGGTTGATGTAGCTGGATCATCTAAATCTACCCCTAAGCCTCAGATTACACTAGAGGATGGTTTAGGTGAGATTAGGGATAACAATGGATCTTGGATCCTATCCAGATCCGCAGGGTCGGACCCTGATGGATCGGAAATGGATCATAAATTTCTAGACCCGTTGGATAAGGCTAGGATTTGGATCCATTGTTTTAAGAACGAATAAGGATATGGTTCCAGTCAGTTAGATCCATATCCGTTCAGTAGACCCGTTTTATTTATTAAAGAAAAGTATTTTCATAATATATACTCTATACATTTGACATGGGCGAAGGTCTATATTTACAATATTACTTATTCCTCACTCACTCCTAACCTCATAATCATACCCTCACAAACATTGTAACCTTTCCTAATCTAAATTGGTTGTCCTTAGTCCTTTCCACACATAGCCCATATCCACCACATGTCCTCTTTCACCTCAAAGCCGACGTCGCCAACCACTAAAACCAAAAAGGTAAATAATAGGAACCCCAATTAATGCTGTTGTCGCCTCTCTCGCCCGAGCCACGATGGTTCTTCAACTCGACTTCTCTTCCTCGGATCTGGTGGTTTTTCTACTAGTTGTCGAGTCGTGGGTTTTCGTTTGGTCTTAGTTAGAGTTGATTTATGGTGGTACTTCGAGTGATCGTTTTTGGCTATTGGGTTGAGTTTAAGCGGGTAAAGGGTTCAATGCAATCTTGGTTTTAATCGTCGTATGGTCGGTGGAGTGGTGGCAGGCTCGTGGGGGATATGAGTTGTTGAGTGATGAAGGACGAACTACAATATGGTATATTAATGTCAGAAATGATAGATAAAGCTAAAAATGCAGGACCCACGAGTAACCTTGATCCGGTCTAGATCCGTAGGGTCCGGATATGGATCTGATGAATTTAGACCTGTTGTATATGGACCGGATATGGATCTTGCATGGACCACACGGATCTGGATATGGATCCTACCGGACCCGGTCCAGACCCTACCCGTTGTCATCCCTAGGTGAGATTAAGTTTTGGTCTACTGCTGTATACTGCTATATTTTGGGGGCGAGACCTCCTTGGAATGTTGTTAATGGATTTATTAAGCGGGTGTGGAAGGGGTTTGGCATTGATAAGATTTCCTTTCTGAAGAATGGTATTTTTATCGTGATATTTGACTCAAAGGAACACTAGCAGCAAGCGAATAAGGAGAGGACACCTGATGCTTGTTTGATTAAGCATGATGTTGAGAGACTTCCAATTTGGGTTAAAATTCATGATTTGGACATTAAATTTTGGGGGGAAGGGTGTTTAAGGAAAATTATTAGCCATGTGGGAAGCTTGCTTAAATGTGATGAGAATACTATGAACAGGAATTTCTTGAGTTTTCCACGTCTGTTAATTAAGGTGGATATGGACCAGGAATTTCCTAAGGAAGTGATGTTTGTAGATGAATGTGGTTCTTAAGTTTTCCACGTCAGTATGAGTGGCTTCCTTTCTCGTGTGGGAAATATAAGGGGATTGGACTCTCTATGGATCAATGTAGAGTTGTTCCATAAAATGAGGTCGCTAAAAAAGTTTGGAAACCTGTAGCTAAAGGATCTAGGCCTAAGGACCCTGCTAGGAAGAGTGTCCCTGTAAAGAAGAAGACCCCTACACCTACCTGGTGGGAAGAATAGTACATCTCCTGGGGTGTCTGCTGGTGTGAAGACTACTCCTATGGTGGTACAAGTTAGTGATATTTATACTCCTGTTCCACCAAAAAGACGTTCAAAACCTACTTTACCTTCACCAGTTAGGATATTCTCAAGATTTGCTAGTCAAGGGACAGATCATGGTCCATCTAGACCTCTGGCTGGTATGACTTTCATGGATGCTTTAAACTCAGCTTTGCAAAGATCTATGAGGAAATTGGATGGAAGGGAAGCTGTTATTTCCACTTTAGATCATGGTTAATATTGGTTTTTGGAACAAAAAGGGATTAAATAGCCTAACAAAACAGAGGGACATAAAATGTTTCCTTCACCAGAATAATGTTGGGTTATTTAGTCTCCTAGAAACCAGGGTTAGGTGTAGTAACTGGAATAAGGTGCATAATAAAATTTGTAGTGATTGGGCTATATGCACTAATAATTCTTGTCATAAAGGTAGTTGACTTTGGATGTTATGGAACCCTAATCTTTTTACTATCAACGTGTTAGATGTTACTCCATATTATTCATGGCGAGGTGACTGAAAAAGTTAGGGGGACAATGTTTAGGTTGACTTCAGTGTACGGTTTTAAAAAACTGCTTTAGAGGATGAATTTATGGAGGTCTTTGACCAGGTATGCTTGATGCGTGCCTAATTTATATGCTTTTCAAATCTATTCGCACGCATTTCTGTACCATTTTGAGTGGCGTAAGCTACTATTTCCTCAAGAATTGGCTACTTGGTATCGTCATTTGCATTTTGAAGATATTTGATCTGTTTGACTGGATTTGAGCCAAAACTTGTCCCTGGAGCATCACTCGTATTGATTGTTGAAGCGGAGCTCGGAAATCTATATCTCGAGATGCGTGAGATTGATTTGGAGTATGACATACACGAGTTGGAAGCTGCTACTGCAGGAGAAAAGTCGATCGACCATGTTGGTAGTCGATCGACTATTGCCGTTCTGTAGAAGTTGATCGACAACTGTGGGGGTCGATTGACTGACACTGTTTACCAGGAAAAGTCGATCAACTGCCATGATGGTTGATCGACCGTTTCCTTATTTTAGCCGAAATTTTAAGTTGTATTTTGGAATTTTGCTTAAGTGGGACGTAATAAGTAACAATTAGGTCATCTCTTCTTCTGTTCATTGACTTTTATGAAACACTATAACTTTATCTCTTTCGTTGGCTTTGGGATCTGAATCTTGTAATCACTCCTCTTTTATTTGGTAATTAATTAACCTTCGTTCTTCCATTGTTTTCTTCTTCTTTCCACTTATTCTTTTCTCTTCTGTTCATGTTTATTTTATGATTAGTTGTTATTGTCGAAGTCTTATCATGTCTCAATCCTTCTTCTTTCTTGCCATTGTTGTCATTTGTTTAGATATGCGTAGCTAATTCCCCCTTATTAGGATTTAAGAGAGCCATGGTTTTGAGACGGTTGTAATTAGATTTCAGATCTGGAATGTTTATCGCGTTGGAATTGTTAATCTTAGCA
>JAOWBH010159765.1:0-11394 GCA_028566215.1 Silene coronaria
AGCTTGTGACATAATGTTCCTCTAACAATAAGGCAAGTGGGAGGACAAATGAGCACCCATTTGTCCTCCCACTTGTCTTATTGTGAGAGGGGCAACTATCCGTCACAAGATAGTGCCCGTCACTAAGTGAGAATTTGTGCGTAAAATATTAGTGTCACAAGCTCCAACGGCAACAAACACCTACATAAATGTAACCAAACTCCCATATAATGATATTTAATTAAGGGCCTTTGTAGTTAGTAGTACACAAATTAAACGGTTAATAGTTAGAAAAATTCGTGTGTACTCCGGGAGTACCGTACTCCTCACGCTCAAGGCATTATAATATTTTATTTGGTGAATAACCTTTAAAGGTGAGGAGGACGATACTCCCGCAGGACACAAGAATTTTTCTAATAGTTATTGCACGAGACGATTTCACACTGTGAGACGGTCTTAATATTTCTATATAAAAAAAATTAAAACTTCGTGCATGAATTGTACGGGGTTTAAACTAGTTTATTACTAATCCCTCTATCGCGGTTCATAGTTTACATTTGCTTTATTTTGCGAGGGGGAAATAAAATACTATATGTAAACTATTGGATGATATGAAGAGAGCACTAAATGAGTGGTTTTCTTACAAAAGTTGACCGTCTCATCCTATAATTTGTGTAAGACGGTCTTTGACCGTATGTGTAAACCATTCATTAATCGCATATGGGGTGAAACCGTGTTACACAATAATTATTATTGCTTTAATTAAGCTTATTACCAAATACCAATACAAAAATAAATATAGCCGTTTATAGACAGAGAGACAAACAAAACTATAAAAGTGCAAGAAAAAAAAGGTTGAAGAGCGTATAAAAATCCAGCTTTCAGTTTCTTAATTTTATTTAAACACTAATTCAGTCAGATTTCTGCTTTTTTCCCACCTTTTGATCTGTACCCTGTTACTAAATTTTCATGAATTTTATAAATTCAGCAAGATTTTCTTAAAGTTGTGCAGTGTGCTCACTTACGTAGTACATGATTGGTAAGTTTCCTAACTTCAAAACTTTGTGTTTGATTAAGAATATACTTGGTATAATGAATTGATAGTGTCGGAACCAGGATTTATCGTTGCGGGCGAGAACTAGTTACCCAATAAGGTAACGAAGGAAAAAAAATCAAATCTTTTACTAAAAAGTATCGAATTTTTCATTATTTAGAGGGGGTGATAGTAAAAAAACCGAAACTTTTACTAAAAAGTTTAGAATTTCCATTGTTTAGGGAGCGATAGCAGGAAAAAAAACCGAAACTTTCAAATTTTTCAATTGTTTAGGAGGGCGACAGCAGAAAAAATCGAAAAAGTTTCAAATTTTTCACTGTTTAAAGGAGCGATAATAAAAAGTTTAAAATTCTTCATTGTTCAGGGAGCGATACTAGGAAAAAATCAAAATTTTACTAGAACGCCTAGAAAATTATCATTATTTAGGGGGCGAGCGCACCTGCTAGGCCAGTATGTGACTTAGCTCTGGGTACAGTGGAGTAGAATTCAAAACTATTGATTGGCAGACATTTGATTGAAACTTTATTTTATAGGATTCTTGTATGTTAAGAATTTGTATTGCCATGTTCACTTTTTTTACTTCACTTTATGTTAATTTAATATAGATAATGTCATATTTTTATGGGTTCTGTATTCTGTTTACCTTTTGCTTTAATTTTCAGCTTTTTTTGAATATTCTATGTCAATTATATAACCATGCAACTTTATTACTAACTCCGTTTCAGTTAATTGTTTACTTTTTGTTCTCTGTGAGGCGTATTCTAATCAAAGGTGTAAATAAATGATTGTGACGGAGGATACTAATTTTTTTGCTGTGTTAATGTGTTTTGGACTGTTGATTCATTGTTTTTATTTAGATTGCAGTGTTTTGAGCAGAAGTTAAGTATACAGAAGGAAAGAAACAAACTTTGATTGTTTACAGTGTGGTTACAAAGATGGGGTGTTTGAATTTGAATTTGAAGGTTTATAGAAAATGGATGTCTTGGTTGGTGTTGATTGTAACGGTGTCGTTCTGCTGTGGCAATACTGACCCCCATGATGGTGAACTTCTTCACTCTATTCTTGTTAATTTGTTATTGTTTCTTCATCTGCAAAATTTAGCATTTTACTCCATTAGTTAGTCACTAGAGGTAAGGCAACGTACATCTGAACCTTTGAGATCCCTCACTAGCGGGTATTTTACGAGGTTGTTGGTTTTTTCAGTTTGGTTTAGTGTAACTGTGTAAAACTACTTAGATGTGTTAATTTGTACATAGGGTTGTTATTATTTTACATCTTCAGAAACTTCATTCTTACTGTATAGGGGTAAGAGGGTGATTGGGTGAGACTGCATACATCTAGACAAGACCTGCGTGGCTGAGTTAGTGTGATTTTTACTGAAGGGTTGTCGTTGTTAGTAGCGAAGCCTCAAAAAATTTGTTTATGGTGTCTTGCTGAAAAATTAGTCATTTCCTCAGTGTCTCGAGACCCTTGGTGCCAAAACTTGGATTGGTTAATGGATGTCATTGGTTTTTATTTGTTAAAGCTCGTTGCTCGCCTGAGTTGAGTGTAATTATTGTGAGGTAATGATGGTATGAGTCATGAAGGTATGATGATGGGACAACAATAGGATGGTGAAGGGTGGTCGGAAACTATTACTATCGTATGAGGGTAAAATACATTTTTCTGGGGTGTCAAGGAGAGGTGAATTCTTATCCCCTATTTACGGTTTTTGAATTTTGATTACCCTCTCTTCATGTCCTTCCTCTGTTTACTGCTATCTTCTTGTACTTTTCTATATTTTTCGTTCAGTTAGTCCAACATTTGTCCTACTTACATTATGCTGTTGTCGTTTAATTTTGGGATATTTTATGCTTCAGTTTCTGCAATAAATAATTTATATGCTGCTCTTGGAAATCCTCCACTCACCGGGTGGGTTCAACTTGGAGGAGACCCATGTATGGAGGCTTGGCAAGGTGTATTGTGTGTAATCACAAACGTTACTGGAATGTAAGTCCTGTCATTTATCCTCTTCTGAGCGACATTGCCGATACGTACACATGTTACCAGGAACTCTTAAGTCCTAGTAGCAGAAAATATAAAACTAATCCTAACACTACTAATTAACGATGACAGATCGCTACCAAATGCTAATTTGGAAGGACAATTGGGCACTACTTTGGATTCCTTCACGTCAATGATATCAATGTGAGTTCTCTTCGCTACGCCTCAATATAATACACACGATGTTTGATTGATTAAGGTTAATAATGCTAAGTTAGTTGTATGGATCAGGGACCTAAGCGGCAACCATATTGGTGGTACCATCCCAGCAAATCTTCCCCTTACCATGAAGACTCTGTATGTGCCACTTCTTTTTGGTTGTAAATGGTTTAAACTTTCTCGAAATATAACACAATAAGTTTTTTGTTTATACAGTTTTTCTTTGACATTATTATTGTTTGTTACAGCAATCTTTCTGATAATCAGTTTACTGGAAGCATTCCTGATTTGTCTGCTTTAAGCCAGTTGACAAGCCTGTAAGCGTTACTGTGTTTTTTTTTTCCCGTAATGTAATGGAAACATAATAGTGATGTTTCTTCTCGTTAACACTTAACACACATGGCTGCCACCACCCTCAGATCACTAAAGAAGAACAATTTGACGGCACATATACCCGATAGCTTTTAACAACTCAATGAACTGATAAACTTGTAATGACTTGTTCCGTAATGGGCAAGCTTTTCATCATATTCTTTGTATTTCTGTTGTGTAGTTTCTGATCATGTCAATCTAATGTTGTAGGGATCTCTCTGGAAACAACTTAAGCGGTCCTTTGCCACCTTCAATGGGGAATTTGTCTTCTCTTACTACATTGTGAGTACACCTAACAAACATGTCACTTGGGGTTGGGTCATTGGGGGGTTCCGGCCATTCCAGGAGCGCTTTCATAGATCCCCCTAAAATATGGGTCAGTTTGGGTTGTTAGGTCAGTGGTTATGAACTGGGTTATTTTTAGGTCTTCACTGTTGACAACTAAAAAAAAACTGTTCCGACTTTCGAATTAGTCTTGGATAGTGTCGTTTTTTGAGTGTTGGTCTCACACCAGGTTTGTATATTGCATACTATATTACTCCGGTCTGTCGCACTTACCTAGTTCTTGCATGGCAGGTTATTGCAGGATAATAAACTCACAGGAGTCCTTGATGTCTTACAAAACCTGCCCTTGAGAGACCTGTAAGATGATGCGAATCTCCCCAAATTAAATTAATGCCTGACGGTCAGATTCTAATTTATTGTTGATGTGCAGAAATGTTATGAACAACCAATTCTCTGGCCCTATACCTCCTAAACTGCTCACTCTGCCAGATTTCAGGTGCAGCCTCAGAACCGATACATAATCTAATTAACATTAGTATTGAATATGATTTTTTAAATGTATATCAGTAATTCAGTATACGCAATCATGTTTCACCCTATGAAACAATTGAATGTGCATGTCAACTAGCTTAGCTGATGAAGTTTCGCGTGGAATTCATCAAAGTCATGACCTTAGCATGAAAATTACCCATGTGGCTCACTTTACGACAATAAAATAAAATAAAAAACTTAATGCAAAGCTCAAGCATCAGCAAATCAGCAAATGTGTAAAAGTCAGTTTGTTGATATTTGCAGAGGCACCGGAAACCCCTTCAGTACGACTGTTCTTCTATCACCACCAGCTGCGTCCCCAACAGTTGACCCAGACTCTCCGGTGCCAGGAGATGTTCCATCTGAGCATACACATAAGCAGCCTGTCAATATTTCATTGACTCCAGAGATATCAGGCCACGCAAAGTCCACAAATAACGTAACTAGAAAGACAATATTGACTGCTGCTCTTGTGGTCTTTATGCTTCTTGTTGTCGTGTTTGGGTTGTGGTTTGGAATTGCCAGATGGTGCAAAAGAAGACAAGTAGGTGAGAAATTTCCCCAGGAGCATATAAAGAATTCATACAAAGGGGATGTAAAGAAACCAAAAGGTGGGGAATCCTTACCTCTGACACAAATTCGAGTCAGTAAAGGTGAGACTTACATATAGACGATATAGTATTCTTTCCATCCCATTTTTATTGCCCTCATATCGATCAATGTTAACATCGTTTGACTGCCAAAGTTAAATGAGGACAAAAAAATGACATGGGGGAATAAGTAATATTTTGTTACTTGTTTTTTCATTTGTTACCTTTGGCTAACATGACAATCATATCTTCTGTTTACCAGCTTCCCAAGAGACATTTGTAAAAATCCCCAATGTAAGCAATGCAGAGCATAAGCAAGTTACTTCAGTTGCCGGGAGTAAGAATGCTCATTCTATAGACATGACAAAAATAGATTTCAGTTCTATGTCAACAAAGCCTGTGCCACCTCCTCGTCACTTTTCCAGTGAAAACATTACTCTGAAACCATTGTCACCAACAATTACGACTACAACCAAGCCTGTACCACCTCCTCGTCACTTTTCCAATGAAAACATTATTCTGAAACCATTGAAGCCAACAATTACGACTACAGCACAATCATTTTCCTCTCCAAGCTCTGTGAAGTCTTTCACTGTTGCTGAACTTCAACAGTATACTAATAGCTTTTCTCAAGATAATCTTTTAGGAGATGGCATGCTAGGCAGTGTTTATAGGGCTGAACTACCTGATGGAAAGGTAAAAATTCTTCAGCTAGTGAAGTTTTTTGATATGATATTATGATGGATAAATAACGTGTGTAAACTTTTTATTTCACTAGATGAGCATGCTGTTTTATATTTCGAAATGATCTTATGCTTTTGTCTTTGCTGCATCAAATGTATATGGAGTATAATCTATATCTTACAGGCATTGATTACTGCTTTAGAGCCTTAGAGGGGAACTTTTTTTGTATTCTGACTTTTGGGGTATGGATCGGTAGATCACACATAGAATGATAGAACTATATACAGTAGTACTAGCTAACTCTAGTGCTCGGAAAGTATATGTATCGGTCTGATGGCTTTCATTCCCATATCTCTCGTTCTTCATCTATTCGGGATTTTGGGGAGTGATGACATCTCTGCAAAAGTTTTTTTTTTCTCTAAACATGGTTGACACTTTTCTTCCCTGTTCATTATTGTACATGCCATTGACTATTTCAAATGATGATTCTTGTTAACTGACACCGAATTGTTTTGGAATTAAGACTTCTAATTTTTATTGTGTATGTGTGTACTTGCCTCGCAGAGTGAACCTAACTAATCTGGCACTCATCTATCTAAGCAGGTTGTGGCTGTGAAGAAGCTCAACAACACAGCTTCTAAACAAAGCGAACAAGAATTTACACAGCTGGTATCTCACATCTCTAAAATACAACATGAAAATGTTGTCGAGTTGATAGGATACTGTTCTTACTATGGACAGAGGATACTTGTATATGAATACTGCAACAACGCAACTCTGTACGATCAACTGCATGTTGATGAGATCCATAATAAACCATCATGGAGTGCTCGTGTTAAAATAGCCCTTGGAGCTGCTAAAGCCCTACAGTAAGTCTCATAAACTCATGTATATATTCAAGTAGTAGACCTAGACCTTAATACTCTTCTAATTATGAGTATAAGATTAATGGTTGTCGAGCTGGTCAGACTCTCATACAGTCATACTGCATAAGTAAATGTTCTCTAGCTGGTGAAATATTTTAGTATGGCTAAAACGGGGAGCGTACAAAAAAAAGAAGCTAAAATCTATGTAGGCAATTCGAGAAATCGCCCAACCATCTATTGATGCTTGTTTAGTCAAAGAAATTCACTTTGTTCTTTCATCTCAAAGGTATTTGCATGAGACTTGCCAACCCGCGATTGTGCATAAGAACTTCAAATCCATCAACATCCTTCTTGATGATAAGTTCAAGCCCCTAATATCAGATTCTGGACTGGCCCCTCTTCTTGATTCTTCTTATACAGCTCAGGTATTTCTTGCTCCAACAGTAATCATAAGTTCAGGTGTACTTAGATATCTTCTTACGAAAATGAATTATCTATGTTGACTAATAGAGCCGTAGAGAAAATACTGTTGTTCCGTAATACTTGAAAAAAAGAGCGTAGTTGAAAAACGAAATTGAGATAGTGAAGCTCGATTGCAAAAGGAAGTCAATGCTATTTGATCTGTATATTATGCTGAATAGATAACTCGTATCAGTGCCTTTATTTCGTTTATGTTATTGTCTTGCAGTCATTGAGCGGTTATGGTGCTCCAGAGCTTGAGTTAGGAACTTATACTCTTCAGAGTGATGTTTTTAGTTTCGGGGTTGTCATGCTAGAACTTCTTACTGGCAGAAAATCCTACGACAGGTTAATTTTAGATGCAGTTTTCTGCAGTTACAATTGCTGTCTGAATAAATTTATCATCTACTCATTTTGTTGATGAATAAACACATACTTTTCAATATTGCAGTTCACGACCTCGAGGAGAACAGTTTCTAGTTCGGTGGGCAATTCCTCAATTGCATGACATTGATGCATTGTCGAAGATGGTAGACCCTTCATTACAAGGATCGTACCCCTCCAAATCACTGTCTCGGTTTGCAGATATTATTTCTCTCTGTGTTCAGGTGATTTTTCTCATGCTTGTTGGTTGTATAATGCCTTATATCTATGAATCTGGAAACATTCATAAGAATGTCTTTGTTCAACTAGCTTAATTAGTTTATCTAGTAAAGTCATTGAGAATGGTGGTACTCACGAAACGGTTTCAAACATCATTACATCAAAACCAGCAGGCAAACTATATTGGTCTAACAAGCAGTCCTAAATTTCTAATGACCCATTGTTTTGTTTCAGGCTGAGCCGGAATTCAGACCACCTATGTCAGAAATCGCCCAAGACCTCTTAAGCATGATCCAACGAGAATCCTGATCTAAAGTCTCGTTTATGGAAGCCCTATTGGTCTGCCGAATCATCTAACATTGTATTTACGCAATTGTATTACTAGTTACGTAATACCCCCAGGTTCATTTACAAGATCCTGAAAGATCAGACGTCTTGCTCATACAGATGTTAGCTAGCTTTAGCATCGCTTGCTCATCAAACTGATGGGCATTCGAGGGTTGAAAGGGTCTCATCAAACTGATGGGCATTCGAGGGTTGAAAGGGTCATATTATGTAATGCTTAGAGTTGTGGACCCTGTGGTGTAAAGTTCTTGTTTTCAGTATGATATTTTCAGTTGATATGATTAGACCGAACTCAAATAACCTAACCAGAATGACCTGATTTGATTTGCAACCCAAATAATTGACCTGCAATTCGAATTTATCCGGTCCTATCCGATCCGAGTCCAAATTGTAAGGATTATTATTGTGAAATGGTTCCTACCCCTAACATACCTCTCATTAATTAATCAACAAAAAAAATGTGTTTTTTAGTGTCCAAAAAGTGTAGAGTAGGGACATAATTAAGTGAGTGCAAACTATTAAACCACATAAACCAAACTATTAGAGTAAATGCAACCCACATATATAAGAGTATAAGACACTTAAGATTCATAAGGACCTACCAGAGTGTACCAGTACCATTAACACACATGAGAACTAGTAGGTTCAATTGTTATGGGCCAAGCATCACTATTCCAACTTTCTTCACTATCAGTTCACATCCTATATTTAAAACCGTCTGATTTGAAATCGTTTTAACTTGAAACATTTTTTATATTTTGATTAAATAGTCGTGTAAATAAAAGAAGGTTATAAGAGGTTCTAAGTTAAAACGGTCTTAAGTATAACCAACCGTGACGTGTTTCATATTTTCTTACCAAATGATGCTAAATGATAATTAAAATCAATAAATTGTGACAGTAGGCGGGTTTACAGAAAGTTATGGACGAGTTTTTAAAACAGTTTTTATATTCCGATTAAATTAGTGGTATAAATAATGATAATAGTTTATGTGGGATATTAGCAGTATTTTACAATAATAACATGCATTCATTTGCTAATAATGTGATAATTTTTCGTAAGATTGTTCGTCATTGTGATAAATAGAAGGTTGTTAAAATTAAATGACGTAGATTTCTTTGGTTTTCAATCTATGTCCGGTGAAATTCAGCGAATTAAAAGACAAAACGTAGAATATTTTTTTCCGAACAAATTACCTCGTAATTTTGTTATTATGAAACCAATACAAATATTATCATGTCACCAACTTTTTTTACAATGGAGTATTTTAGATGCTAGTTTATTTTTCTTCTACCAAATACTAGTATAAGATTTTGACAATACATATACCTTATAATGTCTCTTTTAAGGCACAACAGAAATTGAGACCTTATTGTTAAGATACAAGATAGAAATAGATGGAATTCAAGCAAAATGGAAGCATACTCTAGATTTTTGCCTTAAATGATTCTCTATTTTATTTGACAACTAATTTCTCACTTAAATTATGCTCCACCAATAAATTTAAATAATTAATTTAGAAGAATTCTTCGTTTTTCATTACAGACCTTTGATTTTGAATTGTTAAAAAAAATACTTTGTGGATTCATTCTCATCGAGTTTAAACATTGATTCACTCACATGACTCAAACTTGATAACTCGAGTTAAGTTAAAACAAACCCTTTTCCAATTAATGGAGTGCTCATGAGTAGGGATGTCAGTGGGGCGGGTGCGGGTAGTGATTTGGCGGGTGGTGGGGCGGGGATGGGTTCAAAAGTGTCATTTGTCGCGGGTCGTGGGGCGGGTGCGGGTATAACATGAGACCCGCCCCACACCCACCCCGCTCGTCCCGCCCCGCATGTTCCCGCTCCGCTTATACCTACCTTACTCGTCTCCAAACCTACTATAATAATTAATAAGTAATAACTAATTAACTATACTTTATAAAAATAAAAATAAAATTTATAATTTAAAGAGGATAAACGCCAAAATCCATTTATAATTGGGGTATGTTTTTCATTGTTTGTAAACTATTTCCTGGTTTGAAAAACTTATGTACTATTTAATTAAATGTTAGACCATTTAGCGAAACTTATTTCTCTAAGTTCTACGAGTGTACGAGACTAGTATGTTTTAGATTCAAGATTTATATTTTTAAAAATTGTTTTGCGAGGGTGTAAATAATTTGGCGGGTTACTGGTCCCCGCGGCGCGGGGAAGGTTTTGTAAAGTGTCATTCGTCGCGGGTCATGGGGTGGGTGTCGGTACGCATTATAGTTCGTGGATGTGGGTGCGGGTTACCCCTCCTCCGCACCCACCCTGCCCTGTCGGAGAGCACAAAGCAAATCGATTTCAAGTGACTAAAGATAATGACTTGTACCCTACATCACTAGAATTGAATCACTCTCACGACCATATGAAATCGGGCATTCGGAAATTATAGCTTTTTAAGTATGGGGTGAAGGTGCATGTTAGAAAGCCCATTAGTCGGACACCTAACTCCGTTCGTTTCGATATGGACCTCTATTATGACAAGCAATGACTTTCAAATAATATCGTAGCTACCTTGATAATGGAACGCACCTAATATGCGAGATAGTTTCTAGGTTGTTTGATGCATGAATACTACTTTGTCAGAGTGATTTAGCATGTCATTAATCGTAGCATAAGCAAACAAATATGGTTTATGGGGAGAGGGGAGCCGTTGGGATCTAGCATATTATAACAGCATGCAATTTGCCAATAATCGACTCAAAATGATAAAGAAAATACAACTCTATTTAATTACGATTTACAATTAATCTAAACCACGACACAAACTCATCGATGCCTAAGGATCATCTTTCGAGGTAATTAACAACGTTATTAAGGCACCGAAAACGTGCCAAGGGGAGGGACTCACGGTCTACGCACACGGCCTTGGGTCTCTCCTCGTTATGCGCACTTGTCTTACTCCAATCAAACTAGATATTGATTAACAAATTAAAACAAACAAAATAAAAAATGGGGCATAGTGTGTTAAGCAGTACGTGTTTATTGCGTTTAGTTGTGTGATTAAACTCGATTATCTAGCTAACTAAAGAAAGGGTTTATAAAATAAATAGAGACAAATAAAATAAAATAGACCCATAATAGTAACAAGACTAAAAGACGACATAGAATGAATAATAATAATAATAATAATAATAATAATAATAATAATAATAATAATAATAATAATAATAATACCATCGCGCTTATGGATTCTGTTGCTTTGATTGATGATCCGCAATGCGAGCTGCTGCTTCTTCGAGCTTGTACTGGTATTTCGAAGCTTTATTTTGCTTTACGTACTTGCTCCCCTTCTGTTTTTGGGTCGACCCAGCTTTCCTTCGACTCAGCCCTTCGTTCCCATTTGGAGCGTATTGCTACTGCGTCTGGCCCGGGGTTCGGTGACTGGCAATGG